>JASVEL010013058.1:0-178566 GCA_032618575.1 Nicotiana noctiflora
GCAAGGCTAAGGTAACTGTCTTGGCATGACAATCTAAGATAGCATAATACGGGGACAACCAGTCCATCCCCAATATGACATCGAAATCCACCATGTCTAATAGCAATAAATCAACACGGGTCTCAAGACCCCCGAATATAACTACACACGAATGATGCACCCGGTCGACTAATATAGAGTCACCCACTAGTGTACACACATAAACTGGAATATCCAGGGGATAGCTAGGCACGGCCAGATATGGTGCAAAGTAGGAAGACACATATGAATATGTAGACCCAGGGTCAAATAGTACTGAAGCACCTCTGTCACAAACAAGAATGGTACCTGTAATCACGGCATCTGATGCCTCTGCCTCTGGCCTGGCTGGTAGAGCTACATCTCTGGGACGGTCATCCACTGGCTAACCTCTACCTCTGGTTGGACGGTCTCTACCTCTACGGTCTCGACCTCCACCTCTACGATCTCTACCCCTGCTTCTGGCTGGCTAGGTAGGCTGTGGGTCAGTTAGGGCCTGAATGATGGGACGAGGACCCCGCTGCTGAGTGTTGCCCGTCGCTCGAGGGCAAAACCTGACAAGATGACCTGGGTTACCACAACCGTAACAACAATTAGGCTGATGGGGCTGCTGGCCCTTACGACCTGAATGGCCCCCATGGACACTCTAAAGAGGCTGAGCACCGATGGGAGCCTGATCTGAATACTGCTTACAAAACCCACGATCACCTGGACCACCCTGCGAAGCATGGAGGGTTGACTGAAAAGGCCTAGAAGACTGGCCCCTATCAAAAGATTCCCTGCCTCCAGAAGAAGAACCACTAAATCTGCCAGAATGGCGAGGCATCTTGTCTGACGGATAACCACCTCCCGAGCGAGGGCTATCTCAACTCTACGAGCTGCATTAGCCGCCTCCTGAAAAGATATATCACTCCCAACTCCCATAGCCATCTGAAGTGTAATCGGCTGATTTAGCTCATCTATAAAGTTGCGGACCCTCTCCCGCTCTGTGGGGAGTATCACAATCGCATGACATGCCAGATTAACAAATCTCGTCTCATACTGAGTGACTGTCATAGTACCCTGCTGGAGGCGCTCAAACTACCTCCAAAGTTCATCCCGCTGGGTAATAGGGAGAAACTTCTCCAGAAATAACTTTGCAAACTGGTCCCATGTTAAAGTCGGGGACCCTGCTGGTCGAGTCAAACAATAATCTCTCCACCAAGTCTTGGCGGATCCTAAAAGCCTGAATGTGCAGAAGTCAATTCCATTGGATTCCACTATTCCCATAGTCTTGAGAATCTCATGGCAACTGAATAAGAAGTCCTAAGGATCCTCTGATGTGGCACCACTGAAAGTAGTGGTAAACAACTTGGAGAACCGATCAAGTCTCCATAAATCATCAGAAGTCATGGCCCCTCCATCTCCGGCCTGAGCTGTGGTGCCTGACTGAGTGGCCACAGCTGGCTGAACCACTGGTGCCTAAGGCTGGGGAGCTACTAGCTCCGGGGTACGTGTAATAGGATTCTGGACCCCTTCTCCAGCCTGAGAAGCGGCTGGTGCAGCTGGTAATAAGCCTGCTCTGGAAACACTGTCCATAAAACCCGTTATTCTAACCAGAGCCTCCCGAAGATCCGGGGTAAATAAGACCTCCCCTAGGACCTGAGATGGGCCCACTGGAGCTGCTAGGACTGGAACCTCCTCCCCAATCGCAACATGAGGCTCCACCTCTGGAATCGCTGCCTGGGGTTGAACTCTGCCCCTACCACGACCTCCGATACGGCCTCGGCCCCTGCCCCTCACGGGAGGTGCCTGGTACTCAGGCTGCTGATCAGCGGATGAAGAAGTATGTGTCCTCACCATCTGCGAAAGGACAGAGTAGAAATTCAATCATTATTTGAGGAACAAGTCGCACGACAAGAAGGAACAAATGAGAGACTCTTTCCTAACTCAATAAACTCTGGAGGACAAGTACGGACGTCTCCGTACCTACCCCTCAAACTCTACTAAGCTTGTTCGTGAGTGGTGAGACCTATGTAACCTAGAGCTCTAATACCAACTTGTCACGACCCAGATTTTCTCCCATCATCGGGATCGTGATGGCGCCTACTCGTGGTAGCTAGAAAAGCCAATTCATTCGATATTTTCCTATTCATACCATCATTTTTGTACTCATACTTAATAACAATAAAAATAGTTACTCAATTTAATAAATGCAGAAGTCTTTCTAAATAGAGAAGAATAATAATAAGATAACACTGAGAAAATCCTCTACCCAAGACGTGGAGTCACCAACTCACGAACTACTAAAGAATACTACACATAATGGTCTGAAAAAAAATAATAAATATTTGTCTGTCTCGGAACAATGAGACCACAACAAATAACATAAGTAAATAGAAGAGACGTTGGGTCTGCGGACGCCTGCAAGCTACCTCGATCTCGAAATGCTCAACACTCCCACGAGTACCATACTGTTGCTGCTGCTGCTCCTGCTCAAAACCTGTACCTGTGCAAAAACACACAGAAGTGCAGTATTAGCACAATCCGACCCCATGTGCTGGTAAGTGCTTGGCCTATCCCGGCGAAGTAGTGACAAGCCTAGGACCAGACACTCATATAAACTTGTGCAGTTCTATATATGCACATACTACAAAACAACAGGATGATCAAGTAACAAAATTAACACAGAAGTATCATACTGGGGAAAACACAATCAACAACATATATTAGAACAGTAAAGAAAGAAGAGTACAATGGAAACAATTATTATCAAACAAAGAAATTTCAAATAGTTGCACGACATCACCCTTCGTGCTTTTACTCTCATCCTCACATCCATGGCACGGCATGATCCTTCGTGCATGGTTCAAATAACAACGGCACAGAATGTTCTTTCGTGCATAATCAATATCACAAGGCATGACATGATCCTTCGTGCATAATCAATAACAAGGCACGGCATTACCCTTCGTGTATAATCAATAAAATAAGGCACGACATGATCCTTCATGCATAATCATTAAAACAAGGCACGGCATTACCCTTCGCGCATAATCAATAACAAGACACGACATCACCCTTCGTGCATTATCACTCTTCCTCACCCAAATAACAATCACAGTTAAGGGCAAAAGAATGAAAACAAATAATCATGAACCATCCCGGCAAGTGACACAATAATCAACTTCACAATAAAGTCCCGGCAAGGGAAACAATAATCAACTTCTCAATAAAGTCCCGGCAAGGGAAACAATAATCAACTTCTCAATAAAGTCCGAGCAAGGGAAACAATAATCAATTTCACAACCCGGCAAGGGTTCAATATTTTATCTTAAAAACACCCCACAATAGATATCAACAACGACTCACGGTTATGCTAGACGTCGTTGTATGGATGCTCGTCACCACAGCCCATACACCGCACTCGATCACATAACAATTAGCACATTAATCATATTCCCTCAAGCTAGGATAGATCAAATACTTACCTCTAAGTCTTGAACAGTAATTATCCTTCAATTATGGCTTTACCTTGAATTTCAGCTTTCAACTTGCTCGAATCTAATCACAATTGATTCAATTACATTAATAAATACTATATAACTTGGTTTGGATGCATAAAAATGGTTTTCTCAAGGTTTACCCCCAAAATTTTCCAAAACGCCCCTGGTCCCACGTGGTCGGAACTCGGGGTTCGGACCAAAATCTGGTTACCCATTCCCTCACGAGTTCAAATATATGATTTGTTTCAAAATCGAACCTCAAATCGAGGTCCAATTCCCCAATTCATGAAAAACCTAGGTTCTACCTAAAAACAAAGATTTCTCCCATGAAAACCTTTGATTTCTCTTGAAAAATATGTTTAATGATGTTAGGAATTAAAAGAATTAAGTAAAAACTGACTTACAAGTATTTTGGAGTAATTTTGCTCTTGGAGAATCGTGTGTGGTGTGTTGGATTTTGAAAGAATGAAGAAAAGAGGTGAAAATTCGTTTAAGTATCAGATTGCACAGCTGCGGTTATGGGAATTGTGAACATTTGTTCGCAATTGCGAACATAGCAGGTTTTGGACTGATGCCCTCGCATTTGCGAGAAAAAGTTCGCATTTGCGAACTTGGCTGATTACTGGGACCTTCGCATTTGCGACATTTTAGTCGCATTTGCGAACATGGATTGTTCACTAAAGGCCTCGCATTTGCGAGGTAAAATTCGCATTTGCGAACCCATGCACTCCCCTGCCATCTTCGCATTTGTGAAGATTGGTTCGCATTTGCGAACCTAGGCTACTCTGAATATTCTCGCAATTGCGAGTAATTCTTCGCAATTGCGAAGATACCAGCTGGGTGAAAATACCAGCTGTGTTATTTTTTCAAAATATGCTCCAACGGCCTATCAAATCTTTACCCGAGCCCTCGGGCTCCAAACCAAATATGCACACAACTTCAAAAATATATTACAAACTTGCTCGTGCAATCAAATCGCCAATATAACATCGTTTTCATCAAATCAAGCCTCAAGTTCATGATTACCTTTCTTTAATTTCATTTCAAATTTGGAACTTAATGTTCAAAACACATCAAACGACATCAAAATGTTGTCAAACTTTGCAGAAAGCACTCATATATTATTTAAGACTTGTACCGGGCGTCGGAACCAATATACGAGCCTGATACCATGGTCGTTTAATCCATTTTTATTTAATAATTTCAGCAAAAACAATTTAACAGAAAAAATCATATCTTGGGCTCTAGGCCTCAGAATTCGACTCCGGACACATGCCCGAATCCCATATTTTCTTATGGACCTTCCGGGACCGTCCGATCTCGGGTCCGGGTCCGTTTACCAAAAATGTTGACCGAAGTCAACTATATCAATATTAATATCAATTTTCTTCAAATGTTTCATAGAATTCACATATTCTAGCACAAAATCTTTCCGGCTACCTGCCCGGACTATGCACGGAAATCGAGGCAACATAAAATGAGGTTTTCAAGGCCCCGAGAGCAAGGGGCAAATGAGAAAAATAGGTGATGACCCTTTGGGTCGTCACACAAACCCATCTCCCCACTTTAAACAAAACCTGGACCTAAGGGATAAAAAAAAAAAGAACGCCCGATCTATCTATATAGAATAACAAAAGTAAAACTATATGAGAATGCCAAATGGGTTGCCCATAATTCAACACATGTCAAATTTTAGGACATATTTCCAAAATAATTGGAGTTTAAAATTAATTTAAAATACAAATCATGGAAATAAACTTGCAACCAACAAATTCCTTAAAAAATGTATATTTCCTCCCACGTTTGCAGCAGTTATCCCCACTTTTTTTGTTGGCAGTTTTTAATAAACAACTGCACACTCAAATTTACAAATTATTTTTATAAAGAAAAAGGAAAAACAAATTGGAGGATGATTGATAGTGCTCCAAACCACCAAAAAATTCAACAATCCTTTCGTTTTTTATTGGAAAGGTACAAAAAAAATTTAAAATTATTCTTCACATAAACCTGTGCAATTATATATATATATATATATATATATATATATATATATATATATATATATATATATATATATGTCATTCACCGGGAGGTCTAATTATATTGCATCCGCTAGCCTCAAAGTGAAGATCAACTCCATGAAATCAAGTAATTTTGTGAACACCAACATTTTCTGATTGTTGCGATGAAAGAATCATCGATTACAGTTACGAGATTCATATCTATTGAGTAATTTTGATTTACTACAATTGAACTATTTTGCTTTTGTTGTTTTTTTTACTTAGTTTCTAAAGCATACACCTTATGAAATTATATTTTGGTCTTTTGCATGATTCTAGCAAGTGTAAGAAAAGTTGTGATGATCTTGACATAAAATTTTCTACGAAACAATGTGGAAATTATTTAAATTCTTTTCTCTCCAGGTGTATCAATATGTTTGTTTCTGATTTGTGATGTCAAATTTTATCGTTTGTAACCCCTTCGGTTTTTTTGTAATCTAAGTCAAGGGAATTTTGGAACTATTTTTATCTTTAAGGATATCATATTTTAATGCATACTTTATCCATTGCTAGATAGTAGTCTGGTTTTCAAATCAAACACGTTGTTGGAACATGTTATATGAGTTTCAGGTCCAACGCTTCATTTTGCTCATATTAATAAATACAGATATCCCAGTAATTAAGTCGCCCTTATTTTCTTAGTGGAACTTGTGTATTTTTTATTTAATTTGCTACTTCATAGGTTTTGTGTGTAATCCATGTAGTATTTACATGGTTTTAGTTCTATTATGTAGTTGTTATTGTGATTTACATTGGCAAATACTACTTACTAGCGTGAGGTTTAGTGATGCATTTGTACACAGTGATATGAAATTGTGGCCTATTAAGATTATTCCTGGACCTGGTGATAATATAATGATTAAATTACAAGAATAAAGAGAAGCAATATGGTGCTGAAGAAATCTCTTCTAGGGTGCTAACAAAGATAAAGAATTTGCTAAGGACTGCATTGGCTCAATTGTCATGAATGTCGCGGTGAATGTGACTGCATACTTCACATATCCATATATTTTGACATGGAGATGATTTATGTCTAATTATTGAGTAGCAATTTAAGTATTTCCCTACGCAGGAGTTAGCCTTTGGAGTTATTGATTACTCTATACTAATATTTATAATTACAACGTCTGCTACTATTGTTGATACTGAGAACAAAAATTATAAAATGAAAGCTCGACCTTTGTTCTTGTTGTCTCATACTTTGTTTTAATTATCAATGTATAGGCTCAACAGTTACAAAATTCAAAATAAACTTTTTTGTCTCAAATGTTATATTTTATATTTTTTGCGTAACGCGTGGGTATGAATATTAGTGTATATAAAATGCTAAGCAATTGTACTTTTGAAGTCCTTTTGCTTTTGCATTCTTTCTTGATGTATCCAAAACAGAGAAGCAAATTGTTAATAATATTACCTCTTTGAAAATTCAAAGAGACTGTCTTTCCTTTATAATATTTCAAACTCAGGAAACACGTTACATCCACATCAATAAAAACAGAGGAAATAAATTAGAACTCAACCAAATGCTTCATACAACTGCCATCAAGTTGCTTATCATAAGCAGAAGTTTACATAATACAAATGTTAAAAACACGCTCAACAACAGTGAGAAGAGATTGTGCTTTCTATATGTTAAATTAGAGACACAAATATCATAGATAAAGATCCATAGTATTATAAAAGTAGCAAACTTTATTACATAGCAGAAATTTACATAATACAAATGTTAAAAACACACTTGCTCAACAACAGTGAGAAGAGATTGTGCTTTCTATATGTTAAATTAGAGACACAAATATCATAGATAAAGATCCATAGTATTATAAAAGTAGCAAACTTTATTACATAGTGCTCCTCAATACAAAACTCAAGGATAAGCACTTATCCTTCCTTCTCTTCCTCAACCTTTCATATTCAAAATACATACTATAAAGGTGGGAAAAAACATAGATTTTTACATAGCCGCTATCTTTTTTTCTTTTTCTTTTCTCATAATACATAGTAGGAGATTCATTATCCTCACAAGATTCTTCTCCACAACACAGTACCATAAATGGGAACCCCTTCTATATTTTTCTTTTTCCACATTCTCTGCCTTTTTTCACATAGGGCATTCCAATCTTCAAAAATTTGGAGCTGGTGACAATCTCTGGTATATATACAGCAGAAGCAAACAAGACCTGTACTGCTAGTATTTATAGGATAGTGAATAAAACACTACTAATCAGCCATTGATCCTCCATTAATCACCCATGGGTGTCCTGCATTTAACAAAAATAAAATTTAAATCTGCTGGAGTTTGACCAAAAGTCAAACTAAAATGATAGCTAAAAGAACGGCCAAAAATACGTACTCAGGACTTGTAATAAAGAAAAAGGAGTGCAGCAGCCTTCAATCTAGGACCCCCCCTTAAGCCTGAAATTGATCTCCTTCAGACTCGCCGGATTTCGCCTCCTCACCGAGCCAGCGACGATGTCGCTGATAAACACGCTCACACACACATAAAGGGAGGAGATCTGGTAAAACACAAAGAGAGATGATAGCAAAAAAAACAAAGAGTCTTCTTCTAATGTTTTGGATTTTCAAACATGGAGTTCCATCGAGCTAGAGGTGTCGTTCGCAGTGTGGTTCTCGATCCCGTTTGAGTTTGATTGTTTTCTCAAGTTTTGGTTGTGACATTCGCTCGATTTATGTCCTTGTATCACTGAAAATTTCATCAATTAAAAGTTTGATTTCAGTTTCTATCGCTGTTCGAAGTTGTATTAATCGGAAAACAATTTCAGTTCTTAAGCCTCATTTTGCTGCTGAAGTTTCGTTAATTTGAGTCCATTTCGGAGCTCGTGTGCAAGATTCGTTTGGAGATGAGAGCGCTAGATATTGGTCGAGGTTTTAAGTTCATGATTCCAGTCTAAATTTGCTGCTATTTCTCGGACAGATTTCGTGGATTAGAAACTTTGCCGTCGAACATCACTCCGCTGATTGTGGAGCAGTTGACGAGCTAATGCTGCTTACGTTGGAACCAATAGGGAATATTTGAAGGAATCGTCTTTCAATCTTGCCAGTAAGGGGCGTTCGGGAACCATATGGATTACAGCACATCTGGAGAGCAAATCTATAGGAGTGTTCATATGGATGTAGATAGTGAGACTGCACGCCAGATTTTAATCCAGTTCGATGCTCCATTTTGAGTTCCGATTTGGAATCAATATGCAATCTGTTGCTGTTGTTGATACCGGAATAGTTGAGCTCCATCTTATCAGTTTTCTCCATTAGTCTCCTGAAACCAGGTACTATATTTAGTCAAATAATATAAAATTTCATATTTGCTTGAATAAGAATTGTAGGAAATTGTTTATGTGCCCTCTGTTTCATTCCTTGATTGGTAGCCATTATTGTTTATTTTTTTTCTTGTGTTGCTGAACTACTGCAATGTGTTTGAAGGTATGTAGAGGAATTAAACGTTTGAGATTGTTATTTTTACTCTCTGTAAAATAGTTGGCTCTTAGAAGAGAGCTAGTTATATTGACTTCTAATGAATCTCATGGGGCAATTTACTTAATGTACATTGTTCTGACTTCTGAAGATAAATAATGCATTTGAATTTTAAAAAATGGGACTTGAACAATTAATGAGGCATTAGTAGCTAGCTGTTTGACCTCATGAATATTGAATCCATGTTTGGTTACCTGATTTTAATAATGAGCCTAACAAGCCATACTACCACTGAAGTATATATGTGCACGCCATGTGTTGGGCCATAATAGTGACTAAATTTGACATATTTTCTTAGCTTGTTTGTTTTACGTAAATTTCACAATACCCACTTGATTAAGACTTTAATCGGTTAAATGGTAGAATCATTTGTTTTCTTTTCTTTACAAGTTTGTGTAGTAATTCACTGGTATAGGTACTACCAAATTTCTATTTTTGGAACCTTGAAAGAATCCCAGATTTTAGGATAACGGAAATTATGAACATTCGTAGTTTGCTTTAGTTGAGCACAATCTTTTGAAATTAGAATCGAGATGTGCCATCCAGCAAATTTCCATAGCATTTGCATAGTTAAAACGCCATGATATAAAATTGGATTTCGAATTAGGTAGCGGGTTCAAGCTAAAAGGGTGTTTCCCTTTTGTTTGAATTCGGACTTGAATTCGTGGCTCGAATTTGTATTTGTAAATTAATTAGCCCTTAGAGACAAATAACTCATAGAAAATCTTAGTTCGCTTAGGATTGGCCATTAAATAAAAGTGAGATGAACCTCGCCAAACGAAATACACACATTGCGGGGCACCCATTAATTACTTAATAAAATACTTAGAAATTCGGGACGGATTGTTTAGCAAATTTCACGGTCTTTCCAAAAGATAGAAAGACGTTAGCCACTTTTAAGCGCGCTTTAATAATTTTACATTCTTAAATACGGGTGTGTATTTTATACAACCCAAATCCAAATTCGAAAACGTCAAATAAAGATGTGTCGAGGATCCCGGTGCATTTCATTGACGTGTTCCGAAAATATATTTTTTAGGCGACGTTCACTTTCGTAAAAAATAATTAAAAAGCAGTAAATAATTATAAAATTGCACTATAGGTTGGAGTATGTAAAAAATTAGATTTGCAGCCAAATATGATAATTTAAGCGACCGTGCTAGAACCACGGGATCCGGGGGTGCCTAACACCTTCCCTCGGGTCAACAGAATTCCTTACACAGAATTTCTTGTTCGTATACTCCAATTGAAAAGTCGAATAATTTTCCTCGATTTGGGATTTAAACCGGTGACTCGGGACACCAAAAGCCAATCCTTTCCCGAGTGGCGACTCTAAAAAATAAATAAATAATTCCAATTCGAATAATGTCACTTTAATTGAAAAAACTTCCCTTTTATATATCCTTCAGGGTAGGTGTCTTAAAAAATGGAGGTGTGACAAATACCCTCGGCTCGTGTGCTCCCTACTTTGTCGCAAGTAGTTTCAAGAAGTCAACGCCTTGGTCAGGACCCTAGGCCCGGACGATGACCCCTTTTCAGAATAAAGGATACTCCCAAAAATCTTTTCTTTCTAAAACTTCTTCTTGTGACTTTTCAAGTCTAATTCCTTTATACATATTCATATTGGTATCCCTAAATGTAAGGCATGACATAGAATGAAATAAACATTCCAAAAGTATTTATAAAAGTTCTTAATTCTTCATAAATTTTCAACATGAAAATGGCAAATATGAATACCATAAAAATCTGAAATTTATTTACATATATCCAAATAATCATCTAAACTTTAGCTATAAAATAATTTTAAGCTAGTAGGAACTTAATACTCCAATTAAGTACAAAGAAAAACATAAAAATCTTAAATTTATGCACATATATCCAAATAATTACCTAAACTTTAGCTAGATATAATTCTAAGCTAATAGGTACTTACTACTCCAATTAAGTATATTTTAACTCTTTTATGTAATTCATCGAACACCTTGTGTGTGCGTGTTTTTTTGAGTTAAATCACTTTTGTAAAGGGTTACATCAACTCACCTCAAAATTACTTGAGCCAATACGTAGACCCCAGTCCAACTTATACCCGTCAAAAAATTAATTCTACAACAACCAGTGCATTTTTATTAATTGAACACGGAACTTTACTGTTGATATAAATAAATAAGGGAATTAACTATTCTATTCCTATATATTACTACTTATGGTAATTGAAGAAAATTTTATATATTTGAGTTCAAGAATTAGTGATTTGTAAAAAACTTAGATTTGCCGTTGTCTCCGTGATAACTGATAAGAAGACTCTGTTTCGTGAATAAACTGTTCCTTTTTTTTTTTCTAAGCTTTTGCCTTCCGTGTTTTTGATAATGACAAAACGTTGTTCTGCTTCTCTTTAGGCTTTAGGCAAGAGGGGTTGCTCTGATGGTAAGCAACCCCCACTTCCAACCGAGAGGTTGTGAGTTCGAGTCTCCCCAAGAGCAAGGTGGGAAGTTCTTGGAAGGAAGGATGCCGGGGTCTATTTGGAAACAGCCTCTCTACCCTAGGGTAAGGGTAAGGTCTGCGTACACACTACCCTCCCCAGACCCCACTAAGTGGGATTATACTGGGTTATTGTTGTTGTTGCTTCTCTTTAGGCTTGGGGACTTTTTTTATTTTCCACAGCCCTTTTTTCCTTTTTTTAACTTAACTAATACAGTAATTAATTATACCCATTTTTAAAAATTATAATATTAACTTTTGTTATGAATAGAATTCTATTTAGAGTGAATGTCTATCTTGTGGAGAGTTTTACTTTGTGACTAAGTCATCATCTCCCTATAAATAGAGGGTTATATTCCATGTAAATTATCCCATATCAATAAGAATTCCTTCTCTCTACTTTGCTCTGCAATACTCTTCTTCTTCTTTTATTATTTTATAACACGTTATCAGCACGAGACTCCAACCAATTGAGTAGAAACTTTGGGATTGAGCATAATGATTGTTAATTGTTTCATGAACTTCCTTCATGATTAAAATTCTGGATTTAAGGTGTGACGACCCAAAGGGTCATCACTTGTTTTATTAATCATTCCGAGCTTTTGAGGTCTTGAAAACCTCATTTATAGTTGCCTCGATTTGCGTGCACAGTCCGGGCACAAAGGCTGGAAAATATTTATGTTGAAATATGTGAAATATGTGAAAAAGTTGAAGAATTTTGATATTAATATTGATATGGTTGACTTTGGTGAACATTTTTGGTAAACGGACCCGGATCCGTGATTTGACGGTCTCAGAAAATCCGTAGAAAAATATGGAACTTGGGCGTATGCCCGGAATTGAAATCCGAGGTCTAGAACCCCGGTAAAAGAATTTTTCCGTTAAATTGTTTTCTGAAAATGTTTAAGGAAAATGAAACTGAATTTTGATTAAAAAGTACTGTTATCGGGCTCGTATTTTGGTTCCGACGCCCGGTACAGGTCATATATGTTGGTTAAGTGTTTCCTGTAAAGTTTGGTTGAAAACGGACGTCGTTTGACGTGTTTCGGCCTTAAATTGGAAGTTTTGGAAATTTTGAAATTTGAAAGAATTCTTGAGTTTTAAGGCTCAATTCATTGATTTTGATGTTATTTCGGCAATTTGATCGCTCGAGCAAGTTCGTATGATGTTATTGAGTTAGTGTACATATTTGGTTTGGAGTCTCGAGGGCTCGGGTGAGTTTCGGATAGGCATCGGGGTGGTTTTAGACTTGGAAAAAACTGCAGAAAATCTGCAGCAAACATTCCTTCTTCGCGTTCGCGTCCACCTGGTCGCGTTCGCGAAGGCTTCTCTTTCCCCTTCTACGCTTTCGCGTCCTTAGGATCGCGTTCGCGTACAACAACATGGACCCCAGCCTTTTTCCTCTACGCGTTCGCGTGAAGGCTCCCGCGTTCGCGAAGCCTGGCCCTGCCTCTTCTACGCGTTCGCGTACGGCACCACGCGTTCGCGTACGGCACCACGCGTTCGCGTAGGCCAAATTGCAATCCCCGGATTTTCTTCTATGCGTTCGCGACTGTGTCCACGCGAACGCGATGCCCATTTCTGTCCAACCCTTCGCGAACGCGACACAGTGCACGCGAACACGAAGGGTAAATTTCCGCCCAGTGAATTAATACCCAAAACAGAACACTTACGCGATTTTATCCCATTTTCACAAAATCCTTTCTTCTCCACAGCTCTTAGGCGACCTTTGAGGCATTTCTTCATCAAAGTTCATTGGGTAAGTATTGTTTAACTCGTCTTCTTCATTTTTCATCAACATCAATCAAATTCTTAAGCTTAAACATGTGTAAATTGGTTGAAAAATTTGAGAAATGGGTATAGTTAGGGCTTTCAAAGAATTTGCGATCTAGACCTCGTTTTGGAGTCGAACTTAAGAACAAATTGTATATTTGAACTCATGGAGGATTGGGTGAACTTATTTTGGTTCGAAACTTGAGTTTCGATTATGTGGGCCCGGGTTCGATTTTTACTATTCCGGGCAGAATGTTGTAAAAACCATATTTAGCAATATGAACTAGTTTGTTAAGTAGAATTGATGATATTAAATCAATTGTGTATAGATACGATTGGATTGGAGTCAAATTCGAAAGGAAAAGGCATTGCTACGGATTGAATCGTTCGTAAACTTTCGAGGTAAGTGTTTGTTCTATCCTAGCTTGAAGGAATAGGAATTTAGTTATGAATAAATTGTTGATTAAGAGTTATTGGTGTTATACCGGTAATGGAGATAAATTGTTGAAATTATTATCAATTATTGGTTTAAAACCGGTAATTATAAATATTGTTGATGTAGAGATTATTGGCTAAATGCCGTAATATATATATTTATGAATTGGGATCGTGTGGCGCGCCGACCACTTATATATTTATGAATTGGGATCGTGTGGCGCGCCGACCACTTATATATTTATGAATTGGGATCGTGTGGCGCGCCGACCACTTATATATTTATGAATTGGGATCGTGTGGCGCGCCGACCACTTATATAATAAGAAATGGGATCGTGTGGCACGCCGACCACAAAGTGATTTAAATCTTGGCATTGGCCATAGTTGCTCGGTAGCCTATTGATATATTTGGGAGCGGATGGTACGCCTACCACAAGAGGTAATTACCGTGATAGTTGGGAGAGGGTGGTACGCCTACCACGAGATATGAAATGAGAGAGGATTTGAGACATGAAAGTAAGAATTATTCTGTTGATTAGATTATTCTGGATGTCACGAGTTATTGACTGTTATTTCAGAGCAGAGTCTTTCCTTATAAATGTATTGTATATATATATATATATATATATATATATATATATATATATATATATATATATATATATATATATATATATATATATATATATATATATATATATATATATATATATGCAACCGTACATGTTTATGTGGGTGATTGGCCTTAGCCGTGTCACTAGTTCGTCGGGATAGGCCGTGCACTTACCCAAGACATGGGGTCGGTTGTGCTGATACTACACTCGCGCTCTTTTTGCGCGGATACAGAGTTACGGACAGCAGTAGCGGCGGTAGCGACTTGTGGATTTTCCGACTATTAAGATTACGAGGTAGCCTTGCAGGACGTCCGCAGGACCCGTTGTCTCTTCTATCTATGCTTTTCATTCTGTTATCTCATGTAATCGAGATAAACAGATTGTATTTTCTTTCAGACAATTATGTGTATTATTCTTAGAAGTTCGTGAGTATTGCGACACCAGTCTTGGGTAGTGTATCATGTTTGTATTTTTTTTCTTATCATATTTGACTAAGTTTTCCGCTAATTCTGATTTTTCCGCTGTAATTTATATGTTTTAATTATAAGTCTTAATAAGAATTTGGTAATTAATGGAGGTGTAATTAATATTTGGCTTGCCTAGCTTCCATTTAGTAGGCGCCATCATAACCCTTGATGGTGGGAAATCCGGGTCGTGACAAGTTGGTATCAGAGCACTAGGTTGCACAGGTCTCACAACTCACGAACAACCTTAGTAGAATCTGAAGGATCGGTACGGAGACGTCTGTATTTATCCTCCAGAGGCTACGGAGTTAGGAAAATATTCCCTTTATTCTTTCCGGTCGTGCGACTTGATCTTTCAAATGTTAATTGAATTTCTACTATGTTCTTCCGCAGATGGTAAGGACACGTGCATCCTCATCTACTGACCAGCAGCCCGAGGTCCCAGCAGCGGCAGCTCCCGCTAGGGGTAGAGGCCGAGGTCGAGGTCGTCCTAGAGGACAAGGTAGGGGCGGAGCTCAGCCCCGAGCAGCAGCACGAGTGGCAGAACCTCAGGTTCATATCGAGGAGGAAGTTCCAGCCCCAGCAGCTCCAGTAGGCCCAGCTCAGGTCCCGGGAGGAGCTTTGTTTTCACCGGATCTTCAGGATGCTTTGGTCCGGATAGCAGGTTTTATGGATCATATCACCGGAGCAGGTTTATTACCGGTAGCACCAGCCACTTCTCAGGCTGGAGGAGGTAATCAGACTCCTGCTACGCGCACTTCGGAGCCAGTGATTCCTCAGGCTCAGGATCCTGTGATTCAGCCAGTTGAGGCAGCTCGGCCTATTATCGCGACTCCGTCTAATGATGGTGCAGCCATGTCTGCTGACGCGTTGTGGAGATTGGACAGGTTTACCAAGCTGTTCACTACCACATTCAGTGGCACTCCTTCAGAGGATCCACAGGATTTCCTATACAGCTGCCACGAAGTTCTCCGTACTATGGGTATTGTGGAGACTAATGGTGTGGACTTTGCTACTTTTCGGTTATCCGGTTCCGCCAAGACTTGGTGGAGAGATTATTGTCTATCCAGACCAACGGGATCGTCATCTTTGACTTGGGAGCAATTTGCAGAATTATTCTTGGAGAAGTTCCTTCCAGCAACTCAGCGGGAGGTTATGCGCAGACAATTTGAGCGTCTTCATCAGGGTTCTATGTCTGTCACGCAGTACGAGACTAGGTTCGTGGACCTGGCTCGTCATGCTATTATCATACTTCCCACAGATCGGGAGAGGGTGAGGAGGTTTATTGATGGCTTGAATTAGCCAATTCGGCTACAGATGGCTATGGGGGCAGGAACTGAAATCACTTTTCAGGAGGCGGCTAATGCAGCCCGCCGGATCGAGATGGCTCTGTCACAGGGAGCGAGACATGGATCAGATAAGAGATCTCGTAATTCGGGTAGATTCAGTGGTACCTCGTTTGGAGATAGAGATTTTTATGATAGAGGCCATCCTCCTAGGCCTTATCGGTCAGCTCTTCAGGTTTCTCATGATGCTTCAGGTGATCGTAATTCTCAGCCACGCTACTCTGATCAGCAGCCTATCGGTGCACCACCACTTCGCTATTTTCAGCAGCCGAGGGCTTGTTTTACGTGCGGTGATCTTAGGCACATTGCAAAGTATTGCCCTCGAGCTTCTAACAGATCTCACCAGCAGGGTTCTCGTGCCATGATTCAGGCCCCAGTTCCCTCACAGCCTGCCCAGCCGGCTAGAGGCGGAGGTAGAGGACATAGAGGTGGAGGTAGAGGTCATAGAGGTGGAGCTCGGACCGATAGAGGTAGAGACCAGCCAGCAGCTGATCGTCCTAGAGATACTGCTCAGGGTGGTGGGGCACAGCCCCGATGTTATGCACTTCCCGCCAGACCAGAGGCTGAGTCTTCTGATGTCGTCATTACAGGTATTATTTTGGTTTGTGATAGAAAGGCATCAGCATTATTTGACCCCGGGTCTACATATTCGTACGTGTCTTCCTATTTTGCACCATACTTGGTTCAGCCCAGTGATCCACTGAGTGTTCCTGTTCATGTGTCTACACTAGTAGGCGATTCTATTGTAGTTGATCGAGTTCATCGGTCATGTATTATAGTAATTGAGGGTCTCGAGACCCGTGCTGATTTATTACTCCTAAATATGGTGGACTTTGATATTATACTAGGCATGGACTCGCTATCTCCATATCATGCTATTTTAGATTGCCATGCCAAGACTGTGACTTTAGCTCTGCCGAATTTGCCTCGTATAGAGTCTGACTAGACCAATATAAATGGTAGACATGGATCATGAACAACCAACAATAAAATATGATTGCATGAACCTACATAACATGGGATGACCAGACAATCAAGAAACATGGTACAAGCTTCCACGCTAAAATGAAAGACTATACATCAAAAACGAGCCGACAAGGCATATCAAACTATACATGAGTCGACACTTGTCTATGAGCCTCTAAAGGAACATAAGTGCTGCAACATAGCCGAACAGGGCCCCGACATACCCATAATGTCTATAACAAAAATGCATACCAAGACCAAGGCAAGTCCGAGAAGGGATTTCGCCAATCACCGCCGAACTGGACAACCTACTGTGATGGTGGAGCTGCACCTGCTTGTCTATCAGGACCTGCAGCACGACATGCAGCGTCCACAAATAAAAGGACGTCAGTACGAATAAAGTACTGAGTATGTAAGGCAGAGAACCATAAATATGAACAACAATGTGAGCAGTGATAGAGAATATACAACCTGTAACATCTGAGTACCTCTGAGGGCTACTGACATGAAATACATGATACATATGTATAAATACATAATCTTTTAAAACATACGCCTCTGTGGGCATCATCATTATCATATCGTACCCGGCCGTAATAGGCTCGGTAAAAACATACTCGGCCATTATAAGGCTCGGTAGAATCGTACCCGGCCACGTGGAGCTCGGTAAAACCCAACTGATCAGTGGTTGCACATTAGGTGCCGTACCCGGCCGACTATAGTGCGGCTCGGTAGAGTAAAATAGATACATATATATAATGCATGCTCGACTCATGGAAACACCTTGTAGACCTTTCGGAGTGACGTAAGGTCGGTATCCTATGTACAACTTATTAGGACTAACTCTTCACTATGAACCTTATAGGAATCAGGAAGTACCAACAAGATTGATAACATAAGAATAAGAGAAGCAACATCAACATCAATAGTTCCATAAGAGGGGAAACAATGTAAGTACTGCTTAGCTTCTAAGAATAGAGTATCTTTGGAAGCTCGTTCATTACATTATGTTAATCGGAGTCGTGCAAAAGAAGGAAAGGGACAGCCACACATACCTTGTATATATACTGCCACAACCTCAAGCTATGCAAACGTCACGACTCCTTAGTCTACAATAGGAGAAATGACACTATCGTTAACGTTTAAGCGTCGCAACTATTATGTACCAACCATAATCTATTTTGTGATGAAACGGACAGCACCTCCCCTATATATAGGACTTCACACCATTCAAAACAATCACCAAACAGCCTAAACAACATCAATAATAAACATATTGAGCCTTCCAAAACAGTCCACACACAACCTAATCACATCATACATATGACGGCCACTATAGTCGTATCAAACGACCCAAAAATATTACCAAGAACTAGCAAACCACAACCCAACATATATATGGTGTTTCTCCACACCCTGCCTCCTCCAAAACTCCACAAAACAAGTAATAAAAACGCAGCCCAACAGCAACACAAAACAGTCCACAAAACAGTCCGCTACAAGTGAATAACTTGAACTCACGGCTTCCGATCACCGTCCCGTGAGTTCTTACTTGTATATAACGAATTACCATGAATTTACAGCAGAATAAATGTATTAAATATAGCAGTAAACTCACCTTTGTTGTTGGATAACTCAGCCTTTAACTTGGTTCTTCAAACTCTAGTGTTTACCCCCAATTTGAACTTGAAAGAGAGGGAAAATCAATTAGGGTTTGTGGATAATTTTTGGGAGGAACTTTGCAGGGTCTTAGGTCTGGTTATTTGTGAAATATAAAGAGGTATATATTGCAGAAGATAAGCCTTTTAATGGGCTGCTTTTCTGACCCGAAATTCCCTCTTTTGGGCGGACATTTAACCAAGTAGGTGACTCACCTACTTGCACCTAGCAGCTTGTGCAGTCTCACGAAAATGTCTATATCTCTCTATTCCAATGTCGTATTGCTAAACCGTTTAATGCGTTGGAAACTAGACTCATAGATCTTCAATTTGGTGGGTAGATCACCCCGTAATTCCAAGTATATTGGGAGAAATACTTAATAACATTTGACTTAAAGTTTAGGTAAAACTATGAACCTAAGTTGCAACAACTTTTGTCGACTTTTGTTTCATAACTCGTTTGACTTCAAGAATTATGATACGGATATTATATGATTCAAATACCTTAAATCATGACCTCCTAAGTATACTAAGCATTTATAGGTTTACCCAAAAGTACGAGTTACAACATCCTTGATTCGTTTAACGTCTAATACTTGTTAATCACCCTTATGCACCCTTGTATCACTTAAGATTAATCGGATTAACTTCTTATCATCTCAAGGATAATTCCTTCTTGGATTTGTGTTATCTAACTTATGGAATGAACTAACGTGTGTGGATATGGGTTATAACACCCTCCCCCTTAGGAACATTCGTCCTCGAATGTAAGGGTTTATGGGGAGTCCAAATCATCGTGGATTCTAAGCGGAAATTTTTGGTCAATTTTCCCCTATAAAATGGTCACTAGCAAAATTTGCAAGCAATGAATCTCAAAGTATGACCACACAAGGCTACACAAAGCATTATGGACATGGACATTATTTACATATCACCACTTTGTATTAAGGAAGAGAGTTCTCAAGTTATTGCTTACCTCATAAAGCCATTTCACCTTTATAATGTATCTTGCGTTCCACCAACATCCTTGTTATCATCATTCTGGAATAGGTAAGGGTATTTAGACTTCATCTCTTCTTCCGCTTCCCATGTCATTTCTTTCATATTCTTGTTCCTCCACAATACTTTGACTGAAGCTACATCTTTTGTTCTCAGCTTGCGGACTTGTCGATCTAATATGGCCACTGGCACTTCTTCATAAGATAGATGCTCTGTAACTTGAACATCTTTGATAGGGACAACTCAAGAAGGGTCTCCAATACATTTCCTCAACATAGATACATGGAATACCGGTGGACAAATTCTAATTCGGATGGCAATTCTAACTCATAAGCAACTTGTCCAATTCGTTGGATAATTTTATACGGACCGATATACCTTGGACTCAGCTTACCTTTCTTCCCAAAACGCATAACACCCTTCATTGGTGAAATCCTCAGGAAAACCCAATCACCAACCTCAAATTCTAGATCACGACGTCGGACATCGGAATAAGACTTTTGCCTGCTTTGTGCCGTCCTCAATCATTCCTGTATCACTTTCACCTTCTCAATGGCTTGGTGAATCAAATCTGCCCATATAATTCTGTTTCACCGACTTCGAACCATCCAACTGGTGATCTACATCTCCTCCCATATAGTGCCTCATATGGGGCCATTTTAATACCGGAATGGTAGCTATTATTGTAGGCAAATTCTATGAGTGGAAGATGGTCATCCCAATTTCCCTTAAAATCTAGAACACATGCTCGTAGCATATCTTCCAATGTCTGAATGGTACGTTCAGCCTGTCCGTCAGTCTGCAGATGAAATGCAGTGCTGAGATTCACTCGTGTGCCTAAACCTTTCTGAAAAGACCTCCAAAAGTTAGCCGTAAATTGAGCTCCTCGATCTGATATAATAGATACCGGCACACCATGAAGCCTAACAATCTCCTTGATATACAACTTCGCATAATCTTCAGCCGAGTAAGTTGTCTTAACTGGCATAAAATGAGCACATTTTGTAAGTCGATCAACTATCACCCAGATAGAGTCAAACTTATGATAAGATCGAGGTAATCCAATAACGAAGTCCATATTAATCACCTCCCATTTCCAGGTCGGAATTTCTATATTCTGAAGCAATCCACCGGTTTTCTGATGTTCTATATTTACTTGTTGACAATTGGGACACTGGGCTACAAATTCTGCAATAGACTTTTTCATGTTATCCCACCAATACTGCTCATTGACATCATGATACATCTTTGTTGAGCCATGATGGATGGAATATCGGGATTGATGAATTTCATTCATAATCTTTTCTCGCAACCCTGCCACATTCGGCACACATAATCGGCCCTGGTATCTCAAGTGCCCCATCTCCTCCGATCTCAAAAGCCGTAATTTTACACTGCTGAATGTTCTCTCTCAATCGTAGTAAGATAGGATCTTCATATTGGCGTGCTTTTACCTCTGCTACCAAAGATGATTCTGATGTATTCTGTACAGTAACACTTCCGTCATCAGAGTCTAACAATCTGATTCTCATATTGGCTAGCTGATGAAGCTCTTTAGTCAACCCCCATCTACCTGCATCAATATGTACTAAGCTTCCCATTGACTTACGGCTGAGAGCATCTGCCACAACATTGGCTTTACCAGGATGATACAATATCTCGACGTCGTAGTCCTTCAGTAATTCAAACCACCTACGCCGCCTCAAATTCAACTCTTTCTACTTGAAGATGTATTGTAGACTCTTGTGATCTGTGTAGATGTCAACATGGACGCCGTATAAGTAGTGCCGCCATATCTTCAAAGCATATATTACTGCAGCCAATTCCAAATCATGGGTTGGATAATTCTTTTCATGCTTCTTCAATTGTCTTGACGCATATGAAATCACCTTCCCATGCTGCATCAACACGCACCCCAAACCTATACCTGAGGCATCACAATATACCACATATCCTTCTGTTCCTTCAGTGAGAGTGAGCACCGGTGCGGATGTCAATCGATCCTTCAGCTCCTGAAAACTACGTTCACAAGTGTTAGACCACTGGAACTTGGTAGCTTTCTGTGTTAACTTAGTCAATGGTGCTGATATAGAGGAAAACCCTTCTACAAATCGCCTATAATATCCTGCTAGCCCCAGGAAGCTACGAACTTCCGATGGTGTTGTAGGTCTCGGCCAATTCTTTACTGCATCAATCTTCTGAGTGTCGACACTAATACCCTCGTCAGATATCACATGGCCAAGGAATGCTACCGAGTTCAGCCATAATTCACATTTGGCGAGCTTAGCATATAACTTACGATCCTGAAGCATCTGTAATACTATCCGCAAGTGGCTCGCATGTTCCTCCTCCGAACGAGAATACACCAGAATGTCATCAATGAATACAATCACGAACACATCAAGATAGGGCCTGAATATAGTATTCATGAGATCCATAAAAGCTGCCGGGGCATTTGTTAGACCGAACGACATCACCAAGAACTCAAAGTGTCCATATCTTGTCCGAAAGGCCGTCTTTGGAATATCCTTCTCCTGAACCCTCACCTGATGATACCCTGAACGTAAGTCAATCTTGGAGAAATACTTGGCACCCTGGAGTTGGTCAAACAAGTCGTCAATTCTTGGAAGTGGATACTTGTTCTTTATAGTAAACTTATTCAACCGCCGATAGTCGATACACATCCGTAATGACCCATCTTTCTTCCGCACGAATAGGACTGGAGCACCCCAAGGTGAAGTGCTAGGCCTAATGAAGCCCTTATCCAGCAAGTCCTTTAATTGCGCCTTCAACTCTCGCAGCTCTGCCGGGGCCATTCTATATGGAGGGATAGAGATCGGTTGAGTGTCAGGCAACACATCAATGCTAAACTCAATCTCCCTTTCTGGAGGAAGGCCTGGGAGTTCATTTGGGAAAACATCCGGAAATTCATTGACCACGGGGATAGATTGTAGAGTAGGCAGCTTCGCCTCTGCATCCCTAACGCGAACAAGATGATAAATGTAACCTTTTGAGATCATTTTCCTTGCCTTAAGATAGGAAATAAACCTACCTTTCGATGTAGCAATGTTCCCCTTCCATTCAATGACGGGTTCACCAGAAAATTGAAACTTAACCATCTTCATACGACAGTCAACATTTGCATAGCATGAGGCCAACCAGTCCATTCCCAGTATCACATCAAAATCAACCATTTCTAATTCAAATAAATCTGCCGAGGTTTGACGACTACAAATCATCACAATGCAACCTCTATATACCCTTCTAGCAATCACAAGAATCTCCTATTGGAGTAGATACCGCAAGGGGTTTACTTATCAATTCATGTTCAATGCCAAACTTATTAGCCACAAAGGGTGTACCATATGATAATGTAGATCCCGGATCAATCAACGCATATACATCATAAGAAAATATAGACAATATACCTGTAACAACATCTGGAGACGACTCGAGATCCTATCGACCTACTAGAGCATATGTTCAATTTTGAGCACCACTCGAACTCGGCCCTGCACCTCTACCTCTACCACGACCCGTCGACTGCTGAAAACCCCGTGCTGGAGGTCGAACTGATGAGGAAGAACCAGACACAGATCTAGTCGGCTGAGCCATACCATCACCTCCCCTGTTAGGACAATCCCGCATCATATGGCCAGGCTGTCCGCAAGAATAACACGCATCAGAACCTCGACGGCACAGTCCAAAGTGGGCCTTGCCGCACTGATCACAACGTGGTGTTGGGGGTTTCGTCTGACTAGTATCCCTGTGATGTTGCGATCCAGATGCCTGCGAACTCTGACCTGGACCGGAATAGGATCGATCATATCGAGGCCTCTGAAACTGTGGAGGAGCACTAGCTACAGATGGCGCCGAACTCCTCGAAAACCAGGGCCTAGCACTGCCTCTGAAGTCATCAGAATACCTTGCAAATCTCGCCCTCTTACGTTGGCCCCTATCCTGCTCCCTATCTGCCCTCTACTTGCGCTTACGATCCTCTAGGGTCAGGGTATAAGCTTGAATATAGGAAATATCCATGCCTTCTACCAAGGAGGCTGTCATACACTCATTTATCAGACGAGGTCCCAACCCGTTCACGAACAAATGCACCCTATCACTCATCTCGGCCACCATATGGGGAGCATACCTTGCTAAAGAATCAAACCGCATACTATACTCTCGCACACTCATATTACCTTGTCTAAGGTTCAAGAACTTATCAGCTCTAGCTCGTCGTATCTCAACTGGCAAATAGTGACGAAGAAAGGCCTCAGAAAAATCCTTCCACACAGCTGGAGGAGCGTTCGGACCCCTGGATCTCTCCCAACTATCATACCAAAGAACTGCTAAATCCCGTAGCCGATAAGAAGCCAACTCCACTGCCTCTGTATCACTAACATGCATAACCCGTAGTGTACGACGAACCTGGTCAATAAAAGTCTGCGGATCCTCCTTGGGGTCTGATCCGGTAAACACCGGAGGGTCTAAATTAATAAAATCACGAACTCTTGTACTAACTGGTTATCAGCAACACCTATATTCTGCCTCTGAGCCTGAGCAGCTACCAAGCTAGTCAATAACTGCAAAGCACCCCGCATATCCTGGTCTTTAGTGCTAGACGGAGGAGCTGGAGGTGCTGGGTGCCACCTAATATCCTTTGGAGGAGACGGAGTAGATGAGGTATGAGACGGCATCTCACTCTGAGCCTCACTTTGGCCTACTCCGGCTTGGGGCACCTGACCGGTACCCTCTCCCGCAGTTGTATCAAGCCGTCTACTAATTGTTTGTTTCCTAGTCGAAGGCATTGCTGAAAGAAAACAAGGTGAATATTAGAGACGAACACTTACGACTCAACTCTACGCACGATCTAGATTCAGGAAGAAGGTAACAACCCTAGATGTCATGTAGCCTCCTGATTATAAATGTGGCGTGCTACACATCCATAATCAAGACTCTACTAGACACGGCTCATAGACAATCCCTAGGACAGACTTGCTCTGATACCAAGTTTGTCACGACCCAAACTGGAGGACCATGACTAGCACCCGACCATACTTGCCGAGCACCAACGTACCTTTTATCTAACCTTCTTTATTATCTTTTAGGCTGACTAGACCAATATAAATGGTAGACATGGATCATGAACAACCAACAATAAAATATGATTGCATGAACCTACATAACATGGGATGACCAGACAATCAAGAAACATGGTACAAGCTTCCACGCTAAAATGAAAGACTATACATCAAAAACGAGCCGACAAGGCATACCAAACTATACATGAGTCGACACTTGTCTATGAGCCTCTAAAGGAACATAAGTGCTGCAACATAGCCGGAACAGGGCCCCGACATACCCATAATGTCTATAACAAAAATGCATACCAAGACCAAGGCAAGTCCGAGAAGGGATTTCGCCAATCACCGCCGAACTGGACAACCTACTGTGATGGTGGAGCTGCACCTGCTTGTCTATCAGGACCTGCAGCACGACATGCAGCGTCCACAAACAAAAGGACGTCAGTACGAATAAAGTACCGAGTATGTAAGGCAGAGAACCATAAATATGAACTATAATGTAAGCACGGATAGAGAATATACAACCTGTAACATCTGAGTACCTCTGAGGGCTACTGACATGAAATACATGATACATATGTATAAATACATAGTCTTTTAAAACATACGCCTCTGTGGGCATCATCATTATCATATCGTACCCGGCCGTAATAGGCTCGGTAAAAACATACCCGGCCATTAAAAGGCTCGGTAGAATCGTACCCGGCCACGTGGAGCTCGGTAAAACCCAACTGATCAGTGGTTGCACAATAGGTGCCGTACCCGGCCGACTATAGTGCGGCTCGGTAGAGTAAAATAGATACATATATATAATGCATGTTCGACTCCTGGAAACACCTTGTAGACCTTTCGGAGTGACGTAAGGTCGGTATCCTATGTACAACTTATTAGGACTAACTCTTCACTATGAACCTTATAGGAATCGTGAAGTACCAACAAGATTGATAACATAAGAATAAGAGAAGCAACATCAACATCAATCGTTCCATAAGAGGGGAAACAATGTAAGTACTGCTTAGCTTCTAAGAATAGAGTATCTTTGGAAGCTCGTTCATTACATTATCTTAATCGGAGTCGTGCAAAAGAAGGAAAGGGACAGCCACACATACCTTGTATATACTGCCACAACCTCAAGCTATGCAAACGTCACGACTCCTTAGTCTACAATAGGAGAAATGACACTATCGTTAACGTTTAAGCGTCGCAACTATTATGTACCAACCACAATCTATTTTGTGATGAAACGGACAGCACCTCCCCTATATATAGGACTTCACACCATTCAAAACAATCACCAAACAGACTAAACAACATCAATAATAAACATATTGAGCCTTCCAAAACAGTCCACACACAACCTAATCACATCATACATATGATGGCCACTATAGTCGTATCAAACGACCCAAAAATATTACCAAGAACTAGCAAACCACAACCCAACATATATATGGTGTTTCTCCACACCCTGCCTCCTCCAAAACTCCACAAAACAAGTAATAAAAACGCAGCCCAACAGCAACACAAAACAGTCCACAAAACAGTCCGCTACAAGTGAATAACTTGAACTCACGGCTTCCGATCACCGTCCCGTGAGTTCTTACTTGTATATAACGAATTACCATGAATTTACAGCAGAATAAATGTATTAAATATAGCAGTAAACTCACCTTTGTTGTTGGATAACTCAGCCTTTAACTTGGTTCTTCAAACTCTAGTGTTTACCCCCAATTTGAACTTGAAAGAGAGGGAAAATCAATTAGGGTTTGTGGATAATTTTTGGGAGGAACTTTGCAGGGTCTTAGGTCTGGTTATTTGTGAAATATAAAGAGGTATATATTGCAGAAGATAAGCCTTTTAATGGGCTGCTTTTCTGACCCGAAATTCCTTCTTTTGGGCCGACATTTAACCAAGTAGGTGACTCACCTACTTGCACCTAGCAACTTGTGCAGTCTCACGAAAATGTCTATATCTCTCTATTCCAATGTCGTATTGCTAAACCGTTTAATGCGTTGGAAACTAGACTCATAGATCTTCAATTTGGTGGGTAGATCACCCCGTAATTCCAAGTATATTGGGAGAAATACTTAATAACATTTGACTTAAAGTTTAGGTAAAACTATGAACCTAAGTTGCAACAACTTTTGTCGACTTTTGTTTCATAACTCGTTTGACTTCAAGAATTATGATACGGATATTATATGATTCAAATACCTTAAATCATGACCTCCTAAGTATACTAAGCATTTATAGGTTTACCCAAAAGTACGAGTTACAACATCCTTGATTCGTTTAACGTCTAATACTTGTTAATCACCCTTATGCACCCTTGTATCACTTAAGATTAATCGGATTAACTTCTTATCATCTCAAGGATAATTCCTTCTTGGATTTGTGTTATCTAACTTATGGAATGAACTAACGTGTGTGGATATGGGTTATAACACCTGGCTATCTCCATATCATGCTATTTTAGATTGCCATGCCAAGACCTGTGACTTTAGCTCTGCCGAATTCGCCTCGTATAGAGTGGAAAGGAATTTCAGGTCATACTAGTCGTAATGTTATTTCTTATGTTAAGGCTCGGCGTATGGTTGGAAAGGGATGCTTGGCTTATTTGGCCTATGTCCGTGATTCTAGTGCTGAGGTTCCTTCTATTGACTCTGTGCCTGTGGTTCGCGAATTTCCTGAAGTATTTCCTTCAGACTTGCCAGGTATGCCGCCCGATAGGGACATTGATTTTTGCATTGACTTGGGTCCAGGCACTCAGCCCATTTCCATTCCCCCATATCGTATGGCTCCGCCAGAGTTAAAAGAATTGAAGGAGCAGTTGCAGGATTTACTTGAAAAAGGTTTCATTAGACCCAATGTTTCGCCGTGAGGTGCACCAGTATTATTTGTAAAGAAGAAAGATGGTTCGATGAGAATGTGCATTGACTATCGACAGTTAAACAATGTGACTATCAAAAATAAATATCCACTTCCGCGAATTGATGATTTATTTGACCAGCTTCAGGGTGCCAAGGTATTTTCAAAGATAGATTTGAGATCTGGCTATCATCAGCTGAAGATTAGGGCATCTGATGTCCCTAAGACAACGTTCTGCACTCGGTATGGACATTATGAATTTCCGGTCATGTCTTTTGGGTTGACAAATGCTCCAGCAACTTTTATGGAATTGATAAATCGGGTGTTCCAGCCTTATTTAGACTTGTTTGTAATAGTCTTTATTGATGACATATTAATATATTCCCGCAGTCATGAGGAGCATGCGCAACATCTCAGAGTGGCCTTGCAGACTCTGAGAGATAGCCACCTATATGCAAAATTTTCAAAGTGTGAATTTTGGCTAAGTTCAGTTGCATTCCTGGGTCATATTGTGACGACAGCAGGTATTCAGGTTGATCCGAAGAAAATTGAGGCAGTCAAGGACTGGACTAGACCGACATCAGGCACAGATATTTAGAGTTTCCTGGGGTTAGCGGGTTATTATCGCCGATTCGTAGAAGGATTTTCGTCTATTGCAACCCCACCTGACCAGATTGACCCAGAAGGGTGTGCAATTTGAATGGTCCGATGAATGTGAGGCGAGCTTTCAAAAGCTCAAGACAACCTTGACCACAACACCGGTATTGGTTTTACCCACAGGTACAGGACCTTATACTGTTTATTGTGATGCTTCTCGTATTGGGCTTGGTGTAGTGTTAATGCAGGATGGCAAGGTTATTGCCTATGCTTCGAGGCAGTTGAAGATTCATGAGAAGAACTATCCAGTGCATGATCTAGAATTGGCGGCGATTATTCACGCATTGAAGATCCGGAGGCATTATTTGTATGGTGTAGCATGTGAAGTATACACCGATCATAAGAGTCTTCAGTATTTGTTTAAGTAGAAAGAGTTGAATATGAGGCAGAGAAGGTGGCTAGAGTTGCTAAAAGACTATGATGTTACTATTTTATATCACCCACGTAAGGCCAATGTGGTGGCCGATGCATTGAGTAGAAAGTCTGCCAGCATGGGTAGTCTTGCATATATTCCGGTCAGTCAGAGACCATTAGCTATAGATGTCCAGGGCCTTAGCCAACCGGTTCGTGAGATTAGACATTTCTGAGCCTAGCAGGGTGTTAGCCTGCACGGTCGCTCGTTCTTCTTTATTAGAGCGTATCCGTGAGAGGCAATTTGATGATCCTCATTTGCACGAGTTGAGAGATACAGTACAGCGGGGAGGTGCCACACAGGTAAATCTAGATGATGATGGGGTATTGAAATTGCAGGGTCGAGTTTGTGTGCCCAATGTCGAAGGGATTCGAGAGTTAATCTCAGCGGAGGCCCACAGTTCGCGGTATTCTATTCACCCAGGCAGCCGCGAAGATGTACCAGGACTTACGGCAGCACTATTGGTGGCGCAGAATGAAGAAAGATATCGTTGCGTATGTCGCTCGGTGTCTAAATTGTCAGCAGGTGAAATATGAGCACCAGAGACCTGGTGGTGTATTCCAGAGGATTGAAATTCCCGAGTGGAAACGGGAGCGGATCACTATGGACTTCATTACTGGACTTCCTTTGACTCGGAGGAAATTTGATGCTATTTGGGTCATTGTTGATAGGCTGACCAAGTAAGCACACTTTATTCCAGTATCTGTCTCCTACTCGTCGGAGAGGTTAGCGGAGGTATACATTAGGGAGATTGTTCATCTCCATGGAGTGCCGGTGTCTATTATCTCAGATCGGGTACGCAGCTTACCTCGCGGTTCCGGAGAGCGGTCCGACGACGAGTTAGGCACCCGAGGTTCGCTCGAGTACGCATTTCATCCTCGTACGGATGGCCACTCCGAGAGGACTATTCACATTCTAGAGGACATGCTTCGAGCCTCGTGTTATTGATTTCGGAGGCTCGTGGGACCGGTTGCCATTAGCGCAGTTCGCCTACAATAACGAGCTACCAATCTAGCATCCATATGGCTCCGTACGAGGCATTGTACGGTAGGCAATGTCGATCACCGCTGGATGGTTTGAACCGCGAGAGGCTCGGTTGTTAGGTACAGGACTTAGTTCGAGAGGCCTTGGATAAGGTCAAGACTATTCGAGAGAGATTGCGTTCAGCTCAGGTCCAGGCAGAAGACTTACGCGGATCGTAAGGTTCGAGATGTAGATTTCATGGTTGGCGAACGAGTATTGCTCCGAGTGTCGCCTATGAAGGGCGTGACGAGGTTCGGGAAGAAGGGCAAGCTCAGCCCTAGGTATATTGGTCCATTTGAGATTCTAGACAGAGTGGGAGGGGTGGCTTACAGATTAGCTTTGCCGCCTAGCTTATCAGCCGTACATCCAGTTTTTCACGTATCTATGCTTCGGAGATACCACGGCGATCCCACACATGTGTTAGACTTCAGTACCGTCCAATTGGACAATGATCTATCTTACGAGGAGGAGCCGGTGGCCATTCTAGACCGGCAGGTTCGACAGTTGAGGTCGAAGAGTTATCCTTCTGTGCGTGTTCAGTGGAGAGGTCAGCCTCCTGAGGCATCGACCTGGGAGTCCGAGTCTGATATGCGGAGCCGCTACCCACATTTGTTTCCTGACTCAGGTACTTCTTTCTTTTGTCCGTTCGAGGACGAACGGTTGTTTTATAGGTGGAGATTGTGACGACCCAAAGGGTCATCACTTGTTTTATTAATCATTCCGAGCTTTTGAGGTCTTGAAAACCTCATTTATAGTTGCCTCGATTTGCGTGCACAGTCCGGGCACAAAGCTGGAAAATATTTATGTTGAAATATGTGAAATATGTGAAAAAGTTGAAGAATTTTGATATTAATATTGATATGGTTGACTTTGGTCAACATTTTTGGTAAACGGACCCGGATTCGTGATTTGACTGTCTCAGAAAATCCGTAGAAAAATATGGAACTTGGGCATATGCCCGGAATTGAAATCCGAGGTCTAGAACCCCGTAAAAGAGTTTTTCTCTTAAATTGTTTTCTAAAAATGTTTAAGGAAAATGAAACTGAATTTTGATTAAAAAGTACTGGTATCGGGCTCGTATTTTGGTTTCGACGCCCGGTACAGGTCATATATGTTGGTTAAGCACTTCCTGTAAAGTTTGGTTGAAAACGGACGTCGTTTGACGTGTTTCGGCCTTAAATTGGAAATTTTGGAAATTTTGAAATTTGAAAGAATTCTTGAGTTTTAAGGCTCAATTCATTGATTTTGGTTGTTTCGGCGATTTGATCGCTCGAGCAAGTTCGTATGATGTTATTGAGTTAGTGTACATATTTGGTTTGGAGTCTCGAGGGCTCGGGTGAGTTTCGGATATGCATCGGGGTGGTTTTAGACTTGGAAAAAACTGCAGAAAATCTGTAGCAGACATTCCTTCTTCGCGTTCGCGTCCACCTGGTCGCGTTCGCGAAGGCTTCTCTTTCCCCTTCTACGCGTTCGCGTCCTTAGGATGGCGTTCGCGTACAACAACATGGACCCCAGCCTTTTTCCTCTACGCGTTCGCGTGAAGGCTCCCGCGTTCGCGGAGCCTGGCCTGCCTCTTCTACGCGTTCGCGTACGGCACCACGCGTTCGCGTAGGCCAAATTGCAATCCCCGAATTTTCTTCTACGCGTTCGCGACTGTGTCCACGCGAACGCGATGCCCATTTTTGTCCAACCCTTCGCGAACGCGACACAGTGCACGCGAACGCGAAGGGTAAATTTCCGCCCAGTGAATTAATACCCAAAACAGAATAGTTACGCGATTTTATCCCATTTTCACAAAATCCTTTCTTCTCCACAGCTCTTAGGCGACCTTTGAGGCATTTCTTCATCAAAGTTCATTGGGTAAATATTGTTTAACTCGTCTTCTTCATTTTTCATCAACATCAATCAAATTCTTAAGCTTAAACATGTGTAAATTGGTTGAAAATTTTGGGAAATTGGTATAGTTAGGGCTTTCAAAGAATTTGCGATCTAGACCTCGTTGTGGAGTCGAACTTCAGAACAAATTGTATATTTGAACTCATGGAGGATTGGGTGAACTTATTTTGGTTCGAAACATGAGTTTCGATTATGTGGGCCCGGGGTCGATTTTTACTATTCTAGGCAAAATGTTGTAAAAACCATATTTAGCAATATGAACTAGTTTGTTAAGTAGAATTGATGATATCAAATCAATTGTGTATAGATACGATTGGATTTGAGTCAAATTCGAAAGGAAAAGGCATTGCTACGGATTGAATCGTTCGTAAACTTTCGAGGTAAGTGTTTGTTCTATCCTAGCTTGAAGGAATAGGAATTTAGTTATGAACAAATTGTTGATTAAGAGTTATTGGTGTTATACCAGTAATGGAGATAAATTGTTGAAATTATTATCAATTATTGGTTTAAAACCGGTAATTATAAATATTGTTGATGTAGAGATTATTGGCTAAATGCCGGTAATATATATATTTATGAATTGGGATCGTGTGGCGCGCCGACCACTTATATATTTATGAATTGGGATCGCGTGGCGCGCCGACCACTTATATATTTATGAATTGGGATCGTGTGGCGCGCCGACCACTTATATAATAAGAAATGGGATCGTGTGGCACGCCGACCACAAAGTGATTTAAATCTTGGCATTGGCCATAGTTGCCGGTAGCCTATTGATATATTTGGGAGCGGGTGGTACGCCTACCACAAAAGGTAATTACCGTGATAGTTGGGAGCGGGTGGTACGCCTACCACGAGATATGAAATGAGAGAGGAATTGAGACATGAAAGTAAGAATTATTCTGTTGATTAGATTATTCCGGATATCACGAGTTATTGACTGTTATTTCAGAGCAGAGTCTTTCCTTATAAATGTATTGTGTATATATATATATATATATATTGCAACTGTACATATATATATATATATATATATATATATATATATATATATATATATATATATATATATATTGCAACTGTACAGGTTTATGTGGGTGACTGGCCTTAGCCGTGTCACTAGTTCGCTGGGATAGGCCAGGCACTTATGTCACGACCCTAGTTCACCAATCGTGAACATGTCATGACGGCACCCAGTCCCCACGACTAGGTAAGCCTAACACATTGCGGAATATACAAGTTTATGAACATTAAATAAGAAATAGCCGAAAATGATATAAATAAGAATGTAATCTGTGCCGCTTGGCACATACACCCGTCAAACACACTGTATAAACACCACCAAGACCCGGAATCCCACGGGTAACACAGACTAAGAGAAAATACAACTGTGGCTCTATGTGTAAAGAGTATATAAACAACGAGATGAAGGAAAAACATCTACTAGAACTATCAGAATAGAAGGATGGCCTCCGGATCCGCGGACGTAGCAGATCATACCTCGAGGTCTCCCAAGGTGCTGCTGAATCACCAAGTATGAGCCTGTCCTGATGTACCTGGATCTGCACAACAAAAGTGTGCAGAAGAGTAGCATGAGTACACCACGGCGGTACTCAGTAAGTGCCAAGCCTAACCTCGATGGAGTAGTGACGAGGAAGGTCAGGGCCCTACTGAGAGAAAACAATTACAAAAATGATAATAACAATAATAAGCAGCTTAAACGATAATAATTCCGAATGACAACAATAAAATGATTACCGCAACCGTCTACAATTAACAACAATAAATAACTACTGCAATCGTCTACAATTAAGCTAACAACAAATAGTCAACTCAATAAAACCAGTCCAGGACCTGTGGGAATCGAACCCACAGTCCCATTGACAGTACCTCTGGGTCTCCGGGAATCGAACCCGCAGCCCATGTCTCAATAAATAATCAATAACTCAGGATCTCCGGGAATCGAACTCGCAGTCCCTACCAATAACTCAGGATCTCGGGAATCGAACCCGCAGTCCCTACCAATAACTCAGGATCTCGGGAATCGAACCTGCAGTCTCTACCAATAACTCAGGATCTCGGGAATCGAACCCATAGTCCTTACCAATAACTCAGGATCTCGGGAATCGAACCCGCAGTCCCTACCAATAACTCAGGATCTCGGGAATCAAACCCGCAGTCCCTACCAATAACTCAGGATCTCTGGGAATCGAACCCGCAGTCCCTACCAATAACTCGGGATCTCGGGAATCGAACCCGCAGTCCCTATAAATAACTCGGGATCTCAGGAATCGAACCCGTAGTCCCTACAAATATCACTTCGGGTCTCTGGGAATCGAACCCACAGCCCTGGGATCTCCGGGAATTGAACCCGCAGTCCACCAACACATCAAATCAAGAAAACACACAGGGAGAGTATAATATATTTAATTACAACTTCACCGAAGCTAGTGCCAACTATTTATCAAGAAGTTCAAGTAAGTCAACTAGGCAATTAAACATGTTGAATCCTAGCAAATCATGTTTTTCTAACTAATACCAGGTAAAGTAACGCTTTTATCACCTAAGAGGAGGAATATCACTAATCGAACAATTCAAGTATGGTGTGTGTTACAACAACCAGCGCATGTACACGCCCGTCACCTCGCGTACAAGGCATTTAAACTATCACATAATATCCTAGGGGTGAAAGTTCCCCCACACGAGGTTAGACAAGCCACTTACCTCGACTCCGGTACAAAACCGCTAAGAGACAACTCTCTTGCCGTGAATGTCGGCCTCCACATGCGTAGTATCTGATAAAAATCAATAGAATCACATCAAAATAGGCCAATTGGGCATTACCCAACCAAAACAATTCAAAATACACCAAAACCCACAAGTTGCCAAAACCCGACTTTCGGTACGCTTCTCGAAAAATTACGAAAGTTATATATTCAGGTTCCTTATCTCAACACGAGTCCGTGCATATAAAATTTATCAAAATCGAACTCCGTTTGCCCATTCAAATCAAAGATTTCCTAAAATTTAGGCCTATGGCTCAAACCCTCCATTAATCCTCCATTAACAGTGAAATAATCATGGAGAAACATCAAAATAAAGTTCTTATATTTACCTCCTTGATGAGACGAGAACAACACCGTAAAAATCACCTCAATCGGAGCTCTAGAACTCAAGATATGCCCAAAATACTAAACTTCTCGGTTTTAAACACTAACCAGGCCTATTTTCGCTTTTGCGGATATTTTTCACATAGGCGGGACCGCTTTTGCGGTTCTATTTCCGCTTTTGCGGTTCCGCATCCGCGGTCAAATTCCGCTTCTGCGGTTCTGACAGACACCAGCACTTTTCCTCGGCACGGAAATGAGCATAACTTCCTCATACGATGTCCAAATTCGACGATTCTTTTTGCTATGGCTCCGAAATTACGATACGGATCTAATGGTTCAAACAAAACTGAATTTGGAGAACATTTACCTAATATGGTACCCCTTTATGTTCAAAGAAGCAAAGGTTGAAACATCACATAAGAGCGTGATCACAACCCGAAACACACCCGAGGCCCCCGGGACCCCAATCAATCAAACCAACCAACCCCAAAACACATTACGGACTTGCTCGAGGCCTCAAACCACATCAAACAACTCTAAAACCATGAATTACACCCCGATTCAAACTTTATGAACTTTGAAGTTTCCAACTTCTATTTCCGATGTCGAAACCTATCAAATCGCATCCGATTGACTTCAAATTTTGTACACACGTCCAAAATGATATATCGAAGCTACAGAAACTTTCGGAATTCCATTCTGACCCTCGGATCAAAATCTCACCTATCAACCGAAATTCGCCAAAATACTAAATTTGCCAATTCAAGCTTAATTCTACACCGGTCATCCCAAAAATATTTCGGACACACTCCTAAGTCCCAAATCACCTAACGAAGCTATCCGAACCATAAGATTTGCATTTTGAATACGATATCAAAATTTCCACTTCCGGTCAAATTTCCTCAAAAACCTTCAATTTTCTATCTTTAGCCAAACGACTCCAAAATGACCCACGGACCTCCGAATTCACTTCCGATCGCGCTCCCAAATCCAGAATAACCATACGGAGCTACTCCCAGTCTCGGAATCCCAAACGGACATCAATAACACTAAAATGCATTTTAAGCCAAATTGATGCAATTTCTTCTAAAATGCTATCTTCCATAATATGCGCCAAAACGCTCCCGGTTTATCCAAAACCCGATCCAGGCATACGCCCAAGTCCGAAATCATCATATGAACTTGTTGGAACCTTCAAATATCAATTCCGAGGTCGTATACTCAAAATTCCAATCCTAGTTCATTTCTTAAATTTTAAGCTTTGGAAAATGAGAATTTTCATTTAAATTTGACTCCAAACTTCTTGAATTTTAATTCTGACCATACACACAAGTCAATATACTTGAGATGAAGTTGCTCATGGCCTCAAACTGCTGAATGACGCGCCGTATCTCAAAACAACCGGTTGGGTCGTTACAATCTCCCCCACTTAAACATGCGTTCGTCCTCGAACGTGCTGAGAACTACACTGAAGTAGTCTGAAATCACTGGTTTAACATCTCATGCAACTTCCCGTGCTTCCACAACTCATTTGAGCACATTAGCTCGATAACTCTATAGATATACTCCTTTATTCGAGTAAATAAGCCATTAGACCCAATTCCAACATCCGAAATTTCCTGCCTAGCATGTTTCCATCATACGACCACAATATCATTCTTCACACGCTGTACCCATACATGACTGCATAACTTTGTTGAATTCACACTTTGCATCACTTTACCCATGGGACCACAATAATATTCTTTAAATATAATAGTCGAAATTCCACAAATATGATGCTCTCATTGCATCTCATGACCTACATGGGTCTTGCTCTAGCTTTTACAACACCGATACGACGGAAGAGATGTGCAGGAATTCACATTTAGTTGCCAAGTCAACAAATCATTCAATCTATACTTCTAACAAGATCCATTACCTTGTCCTAAACCAGAGAATGTTATTTTCCTCTATAATATACTTCATATAATCAGCTTGCACTGACCCCAAATCCCATAACCTCATCTCACCCAGTACGAACTGCTCAGGCGATAAGCCACCTCAGACATAATCAAAAGTCCCGCAAGATGACACAATGTGCCAGTAGGCTACTAATTCGTACGTGATACAAAAGGAAGGCGAACTCTAGAAAGAACTATTCAACTCTCACACTAACATGGACTTCCTCAGAAAAATAGGAAACAGAACACATAAAAGCAATTATGGACACCGAAATAAACATCACACTGTTGCGGCGTGCAACCCGATCCCAACAATATACCCATGGCGGCGTGCCACCCGATCCAAACAATATAACCATGGCGGCGTGCCACCCGATCCAAACAATATAACCATGGCGGCGTGCCACACGATCCAAACAATATAACCATGGCGGCGTGCCACCCGATCCCTGTATAAAACTCACACAAGGAGCCATACGTCGAGCTGAATAGCTCATCACATCAAAATGCTGAATATCGATCATAAGCATACTAAGGTGCATGATATCAGACACAAGGAAACATATAGCGCTATAGGCTACAAACTCAAGTACAACTGAGGTGCGATATAAGATATGAGTCTCAAGAGCCATCATACTCATATAACATCACCGTTGAGCGGAACCTCAACACATAAGGGACTTACCAAGCCGTCTCACAACTCATACGACGCAATGTATCTTTACATGAATTAACTAACCGCGAAATAAGATCGCGACTATCCCTCCACAAAGGGCGCATTACTGGAAGAAACACAACCGGCCTGATGCAAGGCTCACTTCCACATTTAAATCTATCCACCGACCTTAAGTCTATCCCGGTCGTGCCAAGCTAAGTCAATAATATTTCACAGGTCTATAACCCAATAAGCAGAGTGCCCTCCAACATAAATTCTCAATTGAATGATATCACCAAAATCCTCATACTTGGTTTAAATTTCTAACCAATCAAGTGACTACAAGTCACACCTATACAATCTTCTTGTGGGACAAGCTCCCACCATCTTCCGAATAATTAAACGGGCATGCACATTCAACCCACCGGCTAAACTAACACTGAAAAGCGATCAGGAGTCCCTAACCGGGATGCAAAGCCTTTCTCACAGGACACCGACCTCAAATGATACCGATGTTAATACCCATCTTACTCAAAACACTGAAAGTCCTTTCCTGCTCATCCGAGCTCTTTATATCACATTTATTGACCAAACCGTGACCTTGGTCCTTACTTCAAATTTCATACTACTCACTGCACCCCACGTGCCGATATACGATACACACAATTTCCATCATAGCTCTAGAACTGACGATAGGCTAATACTTCATCACATAAGACCTTCCATTTAACTCACTACAGGAGAGCTATAACAACATACGGCGAATTCTCATAGCCATCGAATATGCCAATATCTAAGTAGTGGTCCAAGCCATCATAACCCTTCCCGAGATCTACCTACTCATAACAGGCCCCTAACAGACGAATACTTTAGAATAACATCAATCACCGCGGCCGACAAGTCTCAAATGTACCGCCACAAATCACATGCATAATTCGATCACGTTGCATGAACCGATCATTGACACCAATACGCCAACTCAACTATGGCTGATCAATCTACTTCCTTCCAGGTTATCCTTGATTACCTTAGAAATGTTAATATCTTCCTTCAATACCTAACTTATTCCAACCGCACTTACCCCGAGTGACCTTAAATCACGAGGCCATGCTATCTCAAGAACGACGACCATTTCATGTCTCTCAAATACTACACCACAAGTCAAAACATCATAGATCGTTTTTTTGCCTTTCTTCATAAGTTGCTTCAAAAGCTTGAGCCTTAACTGTACTTATAGACTCAGAATTATCAGGCACCACACTTTACCTCTTGAATTCACTAGGACCGCTATTGAGAACCATCCGGTTCTAACTTGCCCCAGTACGCAACCAACTCTACTGAATTTCTTTATAACATATGAATACCCTCTCGATAAAGCACCCAGCGGAATCACTTCCCGCGAAGCCCGCACCTATACGAGGCATAAATCATGAATTTTCCCTCAAGTTTGAACATGAGCCAGTAAGGCTAAACATAACATGCATTCAACAATACATATACTCAAATTACCACACATGGTCCTTTTCCCGTGGCCGCAATAACCCATTAATACGCTAGTATCCAAAATTCACGCAGGTAATTAGCCATGCGACCCAAATCATAAGCGGTGAGACTCTCCCACTAGCTCAAAGCCACTATTACACGACTCTCGAGCACATTAGAAACATTCACTCAAGTCATCTACTCTTATTCAACTGCAATTCACTTGAACCTACGAACATAATCACTTGTGCCCTATTAGCACTCTGACCCCATAGGGTATGACCTCATTCCGATACAACCAAACATTACCCCGCTCCATGCACCGAGCATTCTCTACCAACGACACCTTAAAACATACTATGATTCTCACACACCTACGAAGCACCATGTAGCCCTTGTCGAATATTTCCCTGCTGATAAAAAAATGTAGAGTTTATTAGGGACACAGGAACATCCAAAGTCCCAACATCATACCATACGAGCCTCAACTCTTGCCCATCCGCAAGTTTTCAAGAACTTTTTTTTTTGAATAGCACCTAAATACATCGCATGCCAAATCTGATATGACACATGACCCATAATTAGATCGTTGATAGTGAAATCCTTTCACTTAGCACGAAGCCTTAAAGATACATTTTGCTAATTCACGACAATAGCCTTTATCATATGTACGTCTTCATCATAAGACAGCCCAAGACATTGGTTTGGTACATGTCCTTCTTAAGACAGTTAAACTCATTTCACCCAGTATCTCTGCTGGCTGAATTCTTCGCTAAATAGATATCTCATATGAACCATATAGTCTTTATTACCACTAACTATCTTTAGATCTACATCCACCTTGTGATTCTACCTTTACTATGACGATTAGGCAGTTAAGTAAACCTTCTCAAGACCGTACTTATCAACCGAATGTCGGAACCTAGTGCACCCCCATGTGCACAATTGAAGATTTCTCAATTCTCTTGCATTATCGATATGGATGACACGCTGTAACAATGGTTGAGTACATTCTTGACTCCCTTGAAGTCCCTCTGCAGCATCATGAACCGTCGGCGCATACTCGATACCGAGCGCACAACTTTCAATACACGAGTGGATGCAAAAGAACGTATGACATAGGCTCCAACTGAAAAAATGGCGCACGATAAGGAATTCAAAGAATTGAAGAGTTTCCTAAACAGTTACATAGCCCCTCGTAAATAAATACAGACGTCTCCGTATCGATCAACGAGAATCTAAGTAACCCGGTCTGTGTCCCGTGACTCCTATGAACCTAGAGCTCTGATACCAACTTGTCACGACCCTAGTTCACCAATCGTGAACATGTCATGACGGCACCCAGTCCCCACGACTAGGTAAGCCTAACACATTGCGGAATATACAAGTTTATGAACATTAAATAAGAAATAGCGGAAAATGATATAAATAAGAATGTAATCTGTGCCGCTTGGCACATACACCCGTCAAACACACTGTATAAACACCACCAAGACCCGGAATCCCACGGGTAACACAGACTAAGAGAAATACAACTGTGTCTCTATGGGTAAAGAGTATCTAAACAACAAGATGAAGGAAAAACATCTACTAGAACTATCAGAATAGAAGGATGGCCTCCGGATCCGCGGACGTAGCGGATCATACCTCGAGGTCTCCCAAGGTGCTGCTGAATCACCTAGTATGAGCCTGTCCTGATGTACCTGGATCTGCACAACAAAACGTGTGTAGAAGAGTAGCATGAGTACACCACGGCAGTACTCAGCAAGTGCCAAGCCTAACCTCGACGGAGTAGTGACGAGGAAGGTCAGGGCCCTACTGAGAGAAACCAATTACAAAAATGATAATAACAATAATAAGCAGTTTAAACGATAATAATTCCGAATGACAACAATAAAATGATTACTGCAGCCGTCTACAATTAACTAACAACAAATAACAAACTCAATTAATAAGTCCAGGACCGGTGGGAATTGAGCCCACAGTCCCATTAACTGTACCCCTGGGTCTCCGGGAATCGAACCCGCAGCCCATGTCTCAATAAATCTTAGGATCTCCGGGAATCGAACCCGCAATCCACATCTCAATAATATATCAATAGCTCGGGATCTCCGGGAATCGAACCCGCAGTCCATATCTCAATAACTCAGGATTTCCGGGAATTGAACCCGCAATCCATATCTCAATAACTCAGGATCTTCGGGAATCGAACCCGCAGTCCACATCTCAATATTACATCAATAGCTCAGGATCTACGGGAATCGAACCCGCAGTCCACAAACAATATTCGGGAATCGAACCCGCAGTCCCTACCAATAACTCAGGATCTCGGGAATCGAACCCGCAGTCCCTACCAATAACTCAGGATCTCGGGAATCGAACCCGCAGTCCCTACCAATAACTCGAGATCTCGGGAATCGAACCCGTAGTCCCTACCAATAATATATCAATAAACTCCGGGTCTCCGGGAATCGAACCCGCAGCCCTTGGATCTCCGAGAATTCTGGGATCTCCAGGAATTGAACCCGCAGTCCACCAACACATCAAATCAAGAAAACACACAAGGAGAGTATAATATATTTAATTACAACTTCACCGAAGCTAGTGCCAACTATTTATCAAGAAGTTCAAGTAAGTCAACTAGGCAATTAAACATGTTGAATCCTAGCAAATCATGTTTTTCTAACTAATACCAGGTAAAGTAACGCTTTTATCACCTAAGAGCAGGAATATCACTAATCGAACAATTCAAGTATGGTGTGTGTTACAACAACCAGCGCATGTACACGCCCGTCACCTCGCGTACAAGGCATTTAAACTATCACATAATATCCTAGGGGTGAAAGTTCCCCCACACGAGGTTAGACAAGCCACTTACCTCGACTCCGGTACAAAACCGCTAAGAGACAACTCTCTTGCCGCGAATGTCGGCCTCCACATGCATAGTATCTGATAAAAATCAATAGAATCACATCAAAATAGGCCAATTGGGCATTACCCAACCAAAACAATTCAAAATACACCAAAACCCACAAGTTGCCAAAACCCGACTTTCGGTACGCTTCTCGAAAAATTACGAAAGTTATATATTCAGGTTCCTTATCTCAACACGAGTCCGTGCATATAAAATTTATCAAAATCGAACTCCGTTTGCCCATTCAAATCAAAGATTTCCTAAAATTTAGGCCTAGGGCTCAAACCCTCCATTAATCCTCCATTAACAGTGAAATAATCATGGAGAAACATCAAAATAAAGTTCTTATATTTACCTCCTTGATGAGACGAGAACAACACCGTAAAAATCACCTCAATCGGAGCTCTAGAACTCAAGATATGCCCAAAATACTAAACTTCTCGGTTTTAAACACTAACCAGGCCTATTTTCGCTTTTGCGGATATTTTTCGCTTTTGCGGATAATTTTTGCATAGGCGGGACCGCTTTTGCGGTTCCGCATCCGCGGTCAAATTCCGCTTCTGCTGTTCTGACAGACACCAGCATTTTTCCTCGGAACGGAAATGAGCATAACTTCCTCATACGATGTCCAAATTCGACGATTCTTTTTGCTATGGCTCCGAAATTACGATACGGATCTAATGGTTCAAACAAAACTGAATTTGGAGAACATTTACCTAATATGGTACCCCTTTATGTTCAAAGAAGCAAAGGTTGAAACATCACATAAGAGCGTGATCACAACCCGAAACACACCCGAGGCCCCCGGGACCCCAATCAATCAAACCAACCAACCCCAAAACACATTACGGACTTGCTCGAGGCCTCAAACCACATCAAACAACTCTAAAACCATGAATTACACCCCGATTCAAACTTTATGAACTTTGAAGTTTCCAACTTCTATTTCCGATGTCGAAACCTATCAAATCGCATCCGATTGACTTCAAATTTTGTACACACGTCCAAAATGATATATCGAAGCTACAGAAACTTTCGGAATTTCATTCTGACCCTCGGATCAAAATCTCACCTATCAACCGAAATTCGCCAAAATACTAAATTTGCCAATTCAAGCTTAATTCTACACCGGTCATCCCAAAAATATTTCGGACACACTCCTAAGTCCCAAATCACCTAACGAAGCTATCCGAACCATAAGATTTGCATTTTGAATACGATATCAAAATTTCCACTTCCGGTCAAATTTCCTCAAAAACCTTCAATTTTCTATCTTTAGCCAAACGACTCCAAAATGACCCACGGACCTCCGAATTCACTTCCGATCGCGCTCCCAAATCCAGAATAACCATACGAAGCTACTCCCAGTCTCCGAATCCCAAACGGACATCAATAACACTAAAATGCATTTTAAGCCAAATTGATGCAATTTCTTCTAAAATGCTATCTTCCATAATATGCGCCAAAACGCTCCCGGTTTATCCAAAACCCGATCCAGGCATACGCCCAAGTCCGAAATCATCATATGAACTTGTTGGAAGCTTCAAATCTCAATTCCGAGGTCGTATACTCAAAATTCCAATCCTAGTTCATTTCTTAAATTTTAAGCTTTGGAAAATGAGAATTTTCATTTAAATTTGACTCCAAACTTCTTGAATTTTAATTCTGACCATACACACAAGTCAATATACTTGAGATGAAGTTGCTCATGGCCTCAAACCGCTGAATGACGCGCCGTATCTCAAAACGACCGGTTGGGTCGTTACACACTTGCTCCTCTCACAGTCACGATCGTCTTTGCACCTGGAACTACCACCTTTAAACCTCCCATCACTACTGGCTTTGGTTTCTCAACAATTGCTTCCTCTTTCACAATTTCTTTCGACCCGTTGTCTCTTCTATCTATGCTTTTCATTCTGTTATCTCATGTAATCGAGATAAACAGCTTATATTTTCTTTCAGACAATTATGTGTATTATTCTTAGAAGTTCGTGAGTATTGCGACACCAGTCTTGGGTATTGTATCATGTTTGTATTTTTTTTTCTTATCATATTTGACTAAGTCTTTCGCTAATTCTGATTTTTCCGCTGTAATTTATACTTTTTTAATTATAAGTCTTAATAAGAATTTGGTAATTAATGGAGGTGTAATTAATATTTGGCTTGCCTAGCTTCTATTTAGTAGGCGCCATCATGACCCTTGATGGTGGGAAATCCGGGTCGTGACATAAGGTAAGTATTTTACTTTTCTCTTTCAAATTCTCGAAATTCTATAATTTGATTTTATATACAGGCAAAGACAACAAAGTTTGATTATAACTCTAATGGAGTTTTTAAGAAATTACATCCACATGAAGTGGTAAAATTTCTATATCTTGTCATGATCAAAGTCATGGATGATCATGCGCACAAGAAGTGAAAATCCGTCCCATTGAATTTGCTTCATTCTCATTCCCTTTAGAGAATGTGATAGCAGTATGTAATAAGTCTGAAAGAAGATAAAATTTTTACCATGAATAATCAATGGATATGGACGTGGCAATAGACGAAATTATATCATCATCATTGTGGTAATGAGAACAATAAGTATTCTCAAAATAATCTCACACTTTGTGAAAATATTTGTCATCGATTTGACATGAGATTTTATAAAGCACATACAGATGACTATGATCCATTCATGACGTGAATGAGAAAACATCTGATTTATGAATGTATATTCGTTTTTGGAAGAATATAAATGTGCTAGTGGTAGTGATTACACCACACTCACCTCTAAAAGTAGGTTTGAGATGATATAAGAAAATAATATCATTATTATGACATGAATGGTCATTGGTCACGTAACGATTGTACGCCAAAATATTTTGGCAATGTGATTATTAAAGGACAACAATAATGCAAGAAACATATCTTTCATATAATTTTGGCCATGACCATAATGGTATAAGTTTCTCTTTAAAAGAGATATTCACTATATAGGTGTTGATGATTATGTGGTACTACCAATTAATTGAGAGCTCTGGAAGAGCCACTTACCACTATTTTGAAGAAACACAATTGATTACCAACAAGGTATTGTGTTGTAGTAAGTCTCAAAGAAACATATTCAGTTTCCAAAGTATTCGCGAAAGCGGTTGATTATATTGAGACTATAAATAAAGGAAAGATTTGATATCTTCTATTACTACAACTTGTAGTGGAATAATATGTATGTAAAAAGCTACCTGCTTTATCTCCAATTTGTACTACATAAACATAAGAATACCACAATGAAGTGGATATTTTATTGATATAAAACCCATATCATAATAAACTTGGAGTTTATTCATAATTGCACACATCATGATATAAATCTGAAATTTATCAATATTGATAATTTATTCAGTTGGCATAATTGGTTTACCATATCAATTTAAGTATGATGTGCAAAAATGAAAGAGAATTCACATGGGTAAATGCTAAAGAACTAGAAAGTTCTTTACGAATTCTCTTACATTACTTGTTCTCATTAATTAGTAGACCAATTAAAATTGAGATTGAATCCCATGGATACTGGAAATATCAAGGGCCTGTTCACCTGCCATGTACACCACATAAGATGCATCTATGAGATGGTTACATGTGCAATTATTATTAACCCGCAACCTGGCCGGTATGTGCGAGGCAACTTTCTCAATAATTTAAAATTTAGAGCATATTCCAGATTTTCTATTCAAGAAGTTCATCTTGATAAGTTGGTTTACATCACAGCTGATTTAGCAAAATGATTTATTGAGTGCCTCCACTTAATAGCTAAACTATTGCTTATGAGAACAAAGTTTATATATATCAGTTTGATATACATTATATACGAAAGTATATTATTTTCTCCCCTCACAAGTGGTTCGGGGTCAGGAACCAAATAATTCCATCTTATTATTATTGATGTACGGTGTATATTTTGATAAACACCATAACACACAAAGATGGGTTCTCAAAGTTGAGGAAACAAGTTAGTTTTTCTAACGTGAGGGGGAGACAAGATACAACAGTTGAGAAAAGTTACATGGAATAAATTATCATTTATACATCGAGATCCTCGAATAAAATACAATGAACTTGAAGTTCATAAAAGGATAATTCATGTGCAATTTATTGCAAAGCATGCCAGACGCATTTGCTGACCCAAAGAAAATAACTATATTCTCACTGCAAATGCTCATATTATAATAAGTCCTTGAAGGACAAAGTCTATGGTAAGCTTAAAGCGTATAGACAATTCGGTTTCAAATAAACTTCTTGATAAAGAAGATGAACAAATGATCATAATAAAGGAGGCAAGTGATCTTGAAGATCACATGACATAACACTTCATAATATCTCATGAGAGATTCAGAAGCTAATGCACAAGATTGGGATGCGAAGGCTTAAGGATGTGAATGATGCTCTCATCAGGGGGAGTTAATGCGCGTTGCACTTTTTTTCCCTTACAAGGTTTTGTCCCACTGGGTTTTCCTTACAAGGTTTTTAACGAGGCAACCAAAAGGCGTATTATTAGATATGTGTAATCTTTTTCCTTCTCTAGAATTTTTTTTCCCATTGGATTTTCTTTTAGTTAAGGTTTTAACGAGGCACATTATCATTGAATAGACATTCAAGGGGGAGTGTTATGAATAGAATTCTATTTAGAGTGAATGTCTATCTTGTGGAGAGTTTTACTTTGTAACTAAGTCATCATCTCCCTATAAATAGAGGGTTATATTCCATGTAAATTATCACATATCAATCAGAATTCTCTCTCTCTCTACTTTGCTCCGCAATACTCTTCTTCTTCTTTTATTATTTCATAACACGTTATCAATATTTTCCTAATTATATATATATATATATATATATATATATATATATATATATATATATATATATATATATATATATATATATATATATATATATATATATATATATATATATATATATATATATATACTCACTTGCAAGAAATAATAATAATAATAATAATAATAATAATAATAATAATAATAATAATAATAATAATAATAATAATAATAATAATAATTTAATTCTATAATAGCGTGTCTCGAAACGTTTTTGGGGAGTGTTGCAATCTTTCATCCTTAAGCTAACAATCATTCCTTAGGTCCTTGAACCTCTTAAACTTTCTTAGCACAACTAACTCTACAAAGGGACTCAAATTTTTTCTAACTCCCTAAATTTTCAAAAATTTCAGCAGAGTTTTCCTTATAAATTAGACTATCCAAAAAAATATACATGTCACAAATACTACAACCACATCAACAACAATCATATATACCATAACATGCCATTAATAGGCACCAATTGGAGCTCATAAATTAATTACTCACGCTCCGGTAAGGAGGTACCACAATAACCAACAAGATTGTAAAGCACAATAACTTTAGCACAAGTAATCGCTTTCATGAATTAAATATACTACGACATAAACTAAATTACTACAACAACTAAGTATAATCTAGGAAGGACAGAAACAAATAAATGAAATATAAATGTAAAACCAAACTTAGGTTCACATACCTTTTTTCTGGACCTCCCACGTAGCTTCTTTTGAATCGTGATTACTCCACAAACGTTTACCGATGTTATATCTTTTGTTCTCAACTTTCTTACTTGCCTATCGAGAATTTATGTAGGTACCTCTTCATAAGTCAAATCTTCTTTAATTTATACGGTATCGGCAGGTATTATATGCGACTCATTATGAATGCACTTTCTAAGCATAGACACATGAAAGACGGGATGAACAGAGGACAACTCAACGGGTAGCGCTAGCTTATAAGCCACGTTTACTTTCTTTCCTAGAATCTCATAAGGTACAATAAATCTAGGGATAAGTTTCCCTTTCTTACCAAACCTCATAATTCCTTTCATCGGTGAAACTTTTAAAAAAAACTTATCACCAACCATGAACTCTAACTCATGATGTCTCTTGTCAGAATAAGACTTTTGACGACTCTGAGCCGCTTTAGGTCTTTCTCTAATTAGGTGAAATTTCTCCAAGGCCTCACAAACAAACTTCGGACCAATCAACGACACCTCTGCTGGTTCAAACCAGCCCACTGGAGACCTACATCTCCGCCCATACAATGCTTCATAAGGAGCCATACCAATGTTGGCCTGATAGCTGTTATTGTAAGCAAATCCTATAAGCGGCAAGTGATCATCCCAATTACCTCCAAAATCTATAACACATACACGCAACATATCTTTGAGATTCTTAATGGTCCTTTCTGCCTGGCCATCGGTCTATGGATAGAAAGCGGTGCTTAAATTGACCTTGGTACCTAATCTTTACTGAAATTCCTTCCAAAAATGCTCCATGAACTGAGGGCCTCTGTCAGATATGATTGAAACTAGAGTACCATGCAATCAGACTATTTCTTTGATGTACAACTGTGCATACTGCTGTGCAGAATTTGTCGTCTTTACTAGTAGGAAATGCACGAACTTTGTAAGTCGGTCTACAATAACCCAAATTGAATCATGCTTATGGTATATGCGAGGTAAACCTACTACGAAATCCATATTAATCATCTCCCACTTCCACTATGGTATCTCTATGTCTTGAGCTAGGCCACCAGGCCTCTAATGCTCAACTTTGACTTGCAGGAAATTTAAACATTTAGCCACATAGTCTGCTACTTGTTTATTCATGCCTTTTCATCAATATAACTCTTTCAAATCTAGATACAATTTGGTAGCACCTGGGTGGATAGAATACCTCGAACTATGAGCTTCCTCCATTATGGCCTTCTTGAGACCATCTACATCAGGAACACATAATCATTCAACTTCAAAACTCCATCCACTTCCTGGAGTGAAAGCAGTACTTTCTTTGCTTCTGAATCCTTCTTTTAATTTCACTAAGTACGGATCTTCATTTTGCTTAGCCTTACCATGCGCAACAAGGGAGGATTGTGCTAAGGCGTAAGCAGTTATATCTCTTTCTTCAGTCTAATCCAATCGAATTCCATCATTTGCTAGTTTTTGAATTTCTCGATCCAAAGATTGCCTTTGTACTGCAAGATGGGCAAGACACCCATTGACTTCCTACTAAGTCCATCTACTACCACATTAGCTTTTCCCGGGTGATAAAGGATATTGATGTCAAAATCTTCAATAGCTCAAGCCACCTTCTCTGTCTCAAATTTAGTTCTTTTTGCTTGAAATGTACTGAAGACTTTTGTGAACTGTAAACACTTCATAATGCTCGCCATAAAGGTAGTGTCGCCATATTTTTAATGCAAACGCCACTGTTGCAAGCTCCAAGTCATGTGTGGGGTAGTTCTTTTCATGATTCTTTAACTGTCTGGAAGCATAAGCAACAACTTTTCCATTTTGCGTAAGAACACAACCGAGACCAACTCTTGAGGCATCACAATACATTGTGAACCTACCCGAACATGTCGGCAAGATTAATACAGGTGCAGTGGTCAACCTTTTCTTAACTCTTGAAAATTTTGCTCACAAGCGTCTAACCACTGGAATTCAACTGCTTTCTGAGTCAACTTAGTTAGTGGAGCTGAAAGTAAGGAAAACCTCTCTATAAACCTACTATAGTAGCCAGCTAACCCCAAGAAACTCCTGATTTCGGTTGGTGTTGTAGGCCTAGGTCAGTTCTTGACTACTTCTGTCTTCTGAGCGTCTACTTTTATTCTCACTAGATACCAGATGGCCTAAGAATGCCACTGACTGCAACCAGAACTCACATTATGAAAACTTGGCATAAAGCTCATTCTTCTTCAAGGTCTATAAGGCTACTCTGAGGTGTTTTGCATGATCTTCCTTGCTCTTAGAGTACACCAAAATATCGTCTACAAACACAATAATAAAGGTATCCAAGAATGGCTTGAAAACTCTGTTCAAGAGGTCCATGAATGCAGGTGGAGCATTTGTCAACCCGAAGGACATCACTAGAAATTCATAGTGCCTGTAGCAAGTTCTAATAGCTATTTTGGATATATCATCTTTTCTGATTCTCAACTGATGGTACCTCGAACTCAAGTCTATTTTTGAAAAGTACTTTGCACCCTGAAGTTGATCAAATAAATCATCAATTCTTGGCAGTGGGTACTTATTCTTAATGGTAACATTATTCAACTACCGATAGTCGACATACATTCTGAGAGACCTATCTTTCTTCTTGACAAACAGGATCGGGACACCCCACGATGAAACACTCGGAGAGATGAATCTTTTATCAAGAATGTCTTTCAACTATTCTCTCAACTCATTAAGTTCTGCTAGAGCCATCATATAAGGAGGTATAGATATGGGCTGAGTGTCTAGCATGAGATCAATGCCGAAGTCTCTGAGTTTTTTGGGAGGAAGTCCAGGGAGGTCAAAACTTCTAGAAATTCTCTAACAACTGGCACTGACTGAAGAGCTGGCGGTTCTGATTCTTGATTAATAATGTGAGCCAAATAGGCGAGACACCCCTTACCGATCATTCGTTGTGCCTTAAGGTAAGAAATACACTTACTTACAAGCGATGATAAACTATCCTTCCACTCTACGATTTCTTCACTTGGAAATTGGAACCCGACTATATTGGCATGACAATCTAACACGACATAGCAACAATACAACCAATCCATACACACGATCACATCAAAATCCACCATTTCTAACTCTATGAGATCGGCTTTGTTGTTGCGACCTTGAACTGAAACTATACAGCCTCTGTAGACTCTGGTTACTTTTACTGACTCGCCAACTGGTGTAGATACTAGGAATGGCTCACTAAGCTGCAGGTTCTAGTCTAAGGTTAATTGCAAAAGTATGGAGTCGCATATGAAAACGTTGAACCTGGATCCATTATGGCATATGCATTATGTGAGCAGACTAAAAGTATACATGTAATAACTTCTACAAATGCCTTTGCACTCTGACGATCAAGTGTAGCAAACAAATGGGGTTGTCCCCCTCCCTGAGTAACTGAGTCTGCACCTCTGCCTGCTCCATGCCCGGTCTGATTATGAGAGCCACAAGCCTGAGGTGGTGCAACGTCAATAGCCGAGGAACTAGAAGGACGAGCTGATCCACCACTAAAATTACGTTGCAACTTTACGCATTTGGCCTTTATATGACCAAAATCTCCACAGTGGTAGCAACCATGAAACTCGAGCTTGCACTGACCTGAATATTACCACCTACATGTTCCATAAAGACCTTGTTGGTGTGAATGTTGTTTAGCATGACTCTGGCTATATGAGAATGATTTCCGAAAATTCTAATTCTAGCGGGACTGATTTCCATAACTCTGAGTACGTCTGAAGGAAGACCCACCGCCTGACTGATGACCGTACTGAGTTGGTGCTAATGACTCCTTATAAAAGGAATCCTTTCCACCTCCATTGGATGTACCATTAAACATGCCCATTGTCCGAGCTTTCGTGTTATGCTTTTTTTCTTATCTCCTTAGTTGTCAGTCTTTTTCTAAGTGCTTGGAAAATCCCACAACAGAGGAGAAGGATTCCATCCCTACTGTTGCATCTGATGTGGTATCCTTAATGTGGTAAGCTAAACTGCCAACACCTATGAATCCTTGCTTTTTCAGTCTTAACCATGTGAGGAGCATGCTTAGCTAACCTTATGAATTCCATGTAGTACTCTTGCACACTTTTATTTCTTTGTTTGAGCTGTTTGAACTTTGTAGCCTTACCTTCCCTATCCTCTTCTCATATAAAGTTATCCTTGAAGGCCTCTTCAAATTCTTCCCAAGTAGGCAGACCATCATCTTCATCTCTTTCCTTTTCCCATATCTCAAACCAAGCGGCAACCACATCTCTATGCTGGTAAGCAGCCATCTCCACAACTTCATCATCAAATGCTTTCATCGCTCGGAGGGCTTTCTTGACACCCTCAATCCACAACATTGGATTTTCATCAATTATAGAACCATGGAATACTGGATGACTCAACTTCCAAAATTCATTCACTATTGATGACTCAGAATTGTTCTGTCTATCTGATTAAGGTGGAATCTCATCTCTTCTCTCGTTCTGATTGGCCATAAAGGCTTTAAACATCTCGATGGCACTGTTGACAACATTAAACATCTGACCCACCTTTGGAGATATAGTTGCCTGAGCCGGACCTGCTGTTGGGGGCTGTTGGATCCTGATGTACTGGATCATTTTGCTCCACCATTTCTTCATGTTCAACCAGGGGTACTTGAACCCTATTTGTAGATTTACCCCTCCTTTTCTGAGTTGAAGCCTTTTTAGTTCTCCTTTGAGCCATAATAGCAGCAATAGTTTCTTGAGCAGCATCATGAGTATTAGTGTCAGGGTTATGAGTACGAGCCATTTCTGCGAGTTTTGGAGAAACAAATACATTAGATAAATTCTTAGAGGTAGGATCTACTGCACGATCTAAAGTATGAGAAAAATGAGACTTTTCCTAAATGTTGGTAGCCTCCTATTTATAAGTATGGTGCGCTTCATACCCATAAACAAGACTCTACTAACGCAGCTTCATAGACCCCTAGAATTCTATAAACCCGAGGCTCTGATACTAAGTTTATCACGATCCATTTTCTGAACAAGCCGAGACCAGCACTTGATCACTAAACATGACCGAGCGAACCATCTCGGCTTATCAAGCCTATTATAACTCCTAACTTTATATGCAACAAAGCAATACTCTAACCAAATACTTTATATTAATTCAAATATTTAAATAAATCAACTCCAAAACTTTATTCGTAGTAACTATTGAATTACTGCTAAGTTATTATAAAATAACATCTCAATCTCAACCCAATGACTATGTCTATGAAGCCTCTACTGATAAACTGAGGCACTACTAAGGACATGAGATTTCCTAGTCAAATTTCTAAGTAACAAAGAAATAACTAAATAAAGATGACTATAAGGAATACTCCACGAACAAAAGTGGAGCTCACCAATATCACTGGAAGCGAAGGAAGTCCTAACTAGTAGCCTACTCGCCTGCAAATCCGGTTCCTACGTTGTACCGCAGACTAATATAAGTTCCCAAAGGGAACATCAATACCATCTATTGTACTCGGTGAGTCTCAACAATAGGGGACGAAACTTTAATAACATATACATTATGAGCAAAGATTCTAAATTTATGTAAAACATAAAGCTTATAAGAATAATTGTAAATAATCGCATAATAGCAATTTTGTATGGCTCGTCCCAATTTGTTCCTAGTTTTCCTTCATTGAGGTCTTTTGCTGCCTGGGTTTTAGATTTGAGAATGTAATCTCCGACCTTGAGTGGTCATATTTTGGCCTTCTTGTTATAGTACCTTTCTGATTGTTTCTTTTGGGCTACCATTCTCACATGAGCCATATCTCTTCGCTTTTCGACTTCATCCAGGTCTTGTAACCTGCTTTCATTGTTACTTGGTCTGTTCTTGTTGGAGTATCGTGGGATGGGCTCTCCGACTCCGACGGATATAACCGCGTCACTCCTATAGACTAATGAATATGGCGTTTCGCCTATGCTAGGTGTGGTGCAATATGCCCATAGTACTTCCAGCAGTAGTTCGGGCTATATCCCTTTGGCGACTTCTTTTTCAGTATATTAAAAATCATTTTGTTGGATGGTTCAGCTTGGACATTGCCAGTGGGGTGGCAGGGTGTGGAGAGTATTCGTTTGATATGCCATTTATCAAAAAACTCGGTTGTTTCTTTCCAACGAACTGGGGTCCGTTGTCATAGTTGATTTCTTTGGTAATGCCGAAACAACATATTATATTTTTCCGTATGAACGCGACAACTTCTTGCTCACGTATTTGAGTGTATGCACCTACTTCCACCCATTTAGAGAAATAGTCAGTTAAAACCAATAGAAAGTGTACTTTAACTCGTCCTGCTGGGAGGGGTCTGACAATATCCATCCCCCGCTTTATGAATGGCCATGTCGAAGTAACGGAATGTTAGAGTTCTCCTGCTTGGTGTATCATAGGGGCGTATCTTTGACATTGTTCACTCTTTCTGACATAATTTGCAGCCTTTTTTTTCATGGTGGGTCGGTAGTACCTTGCGTGGATGAGGCATCTGACGAGGGCGCGGTTTCCTATATGGGCACCGCAGTGACCTTCGTGTACTTTTTGTAGTACTTGCCTTGTCAAATTTGGCCCAAGACATTTGGCCTGGGGGCCGTCGAATGTCGTTTTGTAAAGATCATGGTTCACGACGCTATCTGACTGCTTGTATTTTGTCATGACCCATTTTCTGAACAAGCCAAGATCGGAACTCGATCACTAAACATGACCAAGTGAACCATATCGGCTTATCAAGCCTATTATAACCCTAAACTTTATATACAACAAGGAAATAGTCTAACCAAATACTTTTGATTAATTCAAATATTTAAATAAATCAACTCCAAAACTTTATTCGTAGTAACTACTGAATTACTGCTGTGTTATTATAAAATAACATCTAAATCTCAACCTATTGACTATGTGTGTGAAGCCTCTACTGATAAACTGACGCATTGCTCAGGACATGAGATTTCCTGGTTAGTTTTCTAAGTAACAAAGAAATAATTGTCACACCTCCTTTTCCCGCTTTGGCTTTACTACACCCCGAGAGGAAGGGATATAATAAAGAAGGAGTTTTTCCACTTAAAGGACAATCGAAATGGGATTCGTTTTTATTTAAGGTTCAGAGTCGCCACTTGGGAGATTTATGGTGTCCCAAGTCACCGATTTGGATCCTGAATCGAGAAAAGGGTTTGACTCTGTTTGACAGTCGCGAACCAGAAATCCAGGCAAGAAATTTTGTTAACCCGGGAGAAGGTATGAGGCGCTCACGAGTTTCGTGGTTCTAACACGGTCGCTCAACTGTTATATTTGGCTAAAATTTGATTTAATACATGTTAAACCTATAATGCAATTTTAAAGTTATTTACCGTTTTTTGTCAATTATTATTTTTTTAATAAAGTGAACGTCGTTTAAGAACGTATTTTTGGATCACGTCACATGAAATGCACCGGGATCCTCAACACATTCCTATTCAACATTTTTAGATTTGGATTTGGGTCGCATGAAATGCACACCCGAATTTAGGAAGGTAATTTATTAAAAGGCGCGCCTAAAGCGGCTGACGTGTTATTATATTTTGGGAAGACCATATAATTTGTTAAACTGTCCATCCCGAATACTAAGTATTTTTTAATTAAGTAATTAATGAGGGCCCCATGATTGTACATTTGGTTTGGCGAAGCTCGTCTCGTTTTATTATTAAAGGTCAACTCTTTCTATTTTTGTCTCTAAAGGTTAAATAACCCATGAATATAAATTCAAGTCTCAAATTCAAGTCCGGAATCAAACAAAAGGATAGAACCCTTTAGCTTGAACCCGCTACCTAATTCAAGACCCAATTTTATATTTATGGATTAATTTTCCGTGTTCCTAATACATATTGAATTGAATTGCATCAAACCAAACCAAAAAAATATGGAATTTCTCCTACCTAAGCCTAAATGACAGACTGGCTTACAAATGGACTTTAATGTGGCCCAATCGCCCAGGCCCAATACAATTGAGGCATGATTCCAACAATGATAATGTAGCAGCCCGGGACTGGCAGTAACAAAGCGATCAAAAATACCTATTAGGCCCACGCTGAATTCAGATCGGAGTCATGATAGGATACATTGATAAAATATTTTAATCATGGTTACAAGATTTAAACTAACTTCTACTGAAATTCCATATGTATTAAGTTGATGTTAATCTGGAGTCAATCTTTAACGAGGAGCTATTATGTGTGCTAGTTTCCAAATCATTATCCTAAAATTGACAAATGTTGTATGCAAATTAACGTATCAATGTTTAAAAAACCATGAGATGCCTAGATTTTCATGCCATTTCGATTAAGCTAAATTACAACAGTTGAATGACTAATGATTACTAAAAAAACACCGAAAACCTGGAATCAATATGATCTTACCACCAAGCTAACGATCAAGCTAATTACAAATAGGAGTACCAAAGCTAATGACTGTCTGTAGGCTTCAACAGTCTAGTTAGTCATTTATCAATCCGAAACAGAGTTAGTTACACATCCGTATTCCAAATTAATACACATCGAGTTTTAACTATACTAGGCAGCTATACAACAACTGAAATCTATCAAATTCAGAATAAGCACTGCATTATGAACATTTTATTGAATCCTCAATTCAAAGATACAACGAGGCTGATTGGAGTATATACCTGGAATGCAATGAAATAGAAGAAGAAGAAGAGAATCAGCAAGCAGCAATTCGAACAGCAGTCATGGACAGAAATCAACAGTAATTACAGGAATGATTTTTAACCAAATTCAAACTTCAAACCACTCAAGGACACATCAATAATATATATTGACCCAAAATTCTGCTAATTAGTCCCTGAAACTACTTGAGCTGATCTCAAATGAGTTTTGATCCTAAAACAATAAAATTAGAATCAGGAAAGATGAAACTAAACTGAAATTCTTTATCAAAACAATATATTTTGGTTTTTCTCCTGGTTTTTACTGTTTCTGGATATTTGGAAGGAATTCAAATGTAGAAAGGAAATTGGGATCTGAAATTGTTTAATTTCAGATCTGAACTTAGCAGATATTTTTTGCTGGGAATTTTGGGGTGCCAAAACTTGTGATTCAAGGCACTGTTCATGCCTATTTATAGAAAATTCTAGAGTGCAACTTCAGATTTTTATTTTGCCCATTAGTCCCTACTTTATTTCTTTTTAACCCTCTATGTTTCTGTCTTGTACTACAAGTTACTATATCAATTTATTGAAAACTATACTAATGCCCCCAATCTAGAAGATTCTATCCTATTATAATTCCTATATTGCCCTCACTTTATTCCATTATTTACCAAATATGATTAAACTACCATTTCATATACCTATACTACCCCTGAAACTATGCTGTAATTACCATTAAACTATTTTGCTATTCCAAAAGTGCCCCCACTTTACTCTTAGAATTACCAACCTTATCTCAATCAAACCCTAATTAATATCTACCAGTTATAACCACACTTAACTAATCATAGCAATGAACTAAGAGATTATTGGTAATAATTACTGACTAAACTACACTAATTATAATCCAATAGAGCTTAATAGGATCAATTCATCAATTAAACCAATCGAAATTAAACTAGTCAACAAAATTAATGAAATGTGAATTAAAACGAAATTGTTTAATGACTTAAAACTAAAATATGTAGAAACAAATTTTGTGAAGCTTAACTAATCCCGAGGTTTAACTATTAGAAGCAAAGAATAACAAAACATAGTTAAATACTAGAAAAGAAAGAAAGCTAACACCAGAAAACTTACTTATGCGATTAGACTTGTTGGACTTTAAATTCGAACCCCGGAACAATGTATATGTGTTCTTTAATCAGAGATAAGCGCACACAGTAATGCGAGGCCCGACTCGTCCTTCAAACTCAAGCAGAAATCATAGATTTCGGACTTCTAGGGTTCCGCCTTTGTGCTTTGTAATTCAAGCAAGTTGGAAGTTGTTTGAGGGGAATTAATTAGGAATTTTGGGAGTGGGGTGGTGAGGAGGATCCGTGGTGTGAATTTGGGGTCGAACCAAGGCGGCGCCGCCACCGGAGAACCTAAAGGCGGCATTAGGCTTTTGAAATTTGGAGAGGTTTCAATGGGATTTGGAAAGAAAGAGCTGTAGACTTGAAGAGAAGAGGAGAAGAGGAATATTTTGGTGTAAGTTTGGTCGGAAGCGGGAGCTTGCCGCCGCCGTGAGCGAATTCCGGCGGGCGACGGATGGTGGTCTACGGCGGGGCCTGGTGTGAAATCACAAGGGTGTACGAGGATGACAACTTGGTCGTTGATTTTGTGAAGATATTATGACAATTTTATTAAAAATACAAGATTGCTTGTGGACCATCAGATTGGAGAAGGATGAAGGACTCAGATTGATCTACCCCCCTCCAAAACGACGTAGTTTTGAGCAAAAGGAAGGGTCAGACCGGGTTGGGGATCATTATTTGGGCGTGAGGCATTTTTTTGTTGAGAATTTTTCCGAAAGAACCATCTTTTAGTGTTAATTAGTAATTTATAGATACATTTTGCTATATTACGTGTTATAGATATCTTTTACCAAAATATAAACTGTATTTTCTGTATTTAAGTAGATGTATTTAATAATACAACCAAAACAGTAGGCAGTAAAACAGGAATCCCACCTAATTTGGATATGTATTTTACTGTATTCAAATACTATTAAAGGTAAATACCGTAAAATAGTTAAATACAAGTAATATGAAAAAAATTCAGTAGAATACAACTAATGCAAGAGAACTCTTTAAAAACTTATGAATAGAGTTGAATACAAGAGAATGAAGAAAAAATACGTCTGAATACAGATGAATACAACTGAATACAAGCTGCTTTCTGCTTCAGAGTCTCAACAATAGCGGCTTTGTTAACATTCAACTGAATATAAATAAAATACTTCTCTAAATAATTAGACCGATTCGACTTCCACCCAAAATCCTCACTTCGAAAGCTTTCTGCTTCAGAGTCTCAACAATGGCGGCTTTGTTACAATTCATTGCAACACCTCTCAATCAATTCAATTTCATTCAAAAACGTTGCCCAAACACGCACCTAAATGGGGTACTATTCACTGTTTCGTGGCCTCACCCCCAAAAGCTACAACATCACTCTTCTCCCAGGCGATGGGATTGGACTTGATTTCTGTTGAAAATTTTGTCACACAATGGAGGTTAATTAGATAAATACAGTGGAGAATCATTTTCTGATAAAATACAACTGATGCACAAATTATTCCAAAGTAGAAGACGTGGTGGTGGAGGAAAGTGTATGTGAAAAAGAGAGAGAAAGTATTTGGGGGAAGTTTTACGGTGAGTATGTGAGAGAAATTAAAAAAAAAAGAAATATCTTTTTTGGCATATATGGTGCCTTAAATTTATGATATAACCATAAATAATTAATTTGCTATTTAGGGTAAAAGGTATCTATATGATGTAATATTTTTAAATGGTATTTATTATTGATAAATAGGGTAGTAAGGTTTTCTATAGGGTGGTGTAATTGGCCCAATTTCTTTAGCAGTCACTTTCTTTCTTTGTTCTTTTATTTGTTTTTCTTGTATTTTAATCACTTTACTTTTGTATTTTATTTTCATTTTTTGTATTTTGTATTTTTTACTTTGTATTTTCTGATTTTGTAAAAATTAAACCAAAACCTAATTAAGCTATTTAACTTCTAAAATTATTAATATCAATATTTAAAAATGAATGCAACATTTATCAATTAAAATGGACTAAGAACTATTTTTGTGATTTTGTTTAAATTGTTTTAAAATGAATTAATACCTACTTAATACTAAATGTGAGATTAAGTTCCTAATGCAAATGAGTGTTTTTGGTATTTTTAATATGAATCATCATGCACAAATAAAATACAGCAATTATTAGAAAATGACACCAAAATGCACAAACAATTATAAAAAATAAAGAAAAATTATTTTTGTTTGAATTTTTTGGAATAACTCATATATAGGGAAAAAATCACGTGCTCACAATAATCAAATAAAGATGACTCTAAGGAATACTCCACGAACAAAAGCGGAGCTCACCAATAGAACTGGAAGCGAAGGAAGTCCTAACTCGTAGCCTGTTCGCCTGCAAATCTGGTTCCTACGTTGTACCGTAGACCAATGTAGGCTACCAATAGAGAACGTTAGTACCATCCATTATACTTAGCGAGTCTCAACAACAGGGGGCAAAACGTTAATAACATATACATTATGATCAAAGGTTCTAAATGCATGTAAAAAATAAAGCTTATAAGAATAATTCTAAATAATCTTATAATAGCAGTTTATGAATATTCTAAAAGAAATTCCTTTCTTTCTTTTTTTCTTATAAAAAAATAGTTCATATTATACTTTAGGAGTTCCAACTATCCTTACTTAATTCTGTCTCAGTCACCGTGTGATCGGCACAGGTTCGATCCCAACCTGATCGAATAGGCCCAATCCACGAGGTGCCACTCGCTTCATGGTTCTCAGCGCTCATGTCTCATACATTAGCATGGCTAAGTAAATTCTCAGCAACGAGACCCTCGGCTCGTTTGCTCCCTACTTTGTCATAAGTAGTTTTAGGAAGTCAATACCTTGGTCAGGACCATGGGCCTAGACGATGACCCCTTCTCAAAATAAAGGATACTCCCAAAAATCTTTTCTTTCTAAAACTTCTTCTTGTGACTTTTCAAGTCTAATTCTTTTATACATACTCATACTGGTATCTTTAAATGTAAGGCATGGCATGTAATAAAATAAATATTCAAAAGTATTTATAAAGGTTCTTGATCCTTCGTAAGTTTTCAACATGAAAATAGCAAATATGAATAACATAAATATCTAAAAGTTTTTCACATATATCCAAATGATCATCAAAACTTTAGCAAGAAATAATTCTAAGCTAATAGGCATTTACTACTCCAATTAAGTACAAAGAATAACATAAAAATCTTAAATTTATAAACATATATCCAAATAATCATCAAAACTTTAGCTAGAAAATAATTCTAAGGTAATATGTACTTACTACTCCAATTAAATATATATTAACTCTTTTATGCAATTCATCGAATACTTTATGTGCGTGCTTTTGTGAGCTAAACCACTTTAGTAAAGGGTTATATCAACTTACCTCAAAACTCCTTGAGCCAACACGTAGACTCCAGTCCAACTTATACCCGTCATACAATTGATTATACAACAGCTAGTGCATTTTTATTAATTTTAAAGTTACACACCTGAACATGGAACTTTACTGCTGATATAAAGAAAGAATGGAATTAACTATTATATTCTTACATATTACTACTTAGGATAATTGACAATAAAAATTTTTATATACCTGAGTTCAAGAATTAGTGATTTATAAAGAATCCTATATTTTCCGTTGCCTCCGTGATAATAAAACTATGTTTCCTGAATAAACTGTTCTTTTTTTTTTTCTAAGCTTTTGCCTTCATGTTTTTGATAATGACATAATGTTGTTCCGTTTCTCTTTGAGTCTTGGGGACTTTTTTGTTTGAGCAAAATTCATTTGTAGCCACTAGGGTCAAACTTATATCAGCTGATAGCCATAAAATAACCACTTACAAGTAATAGCCTAAAAAAAATAACAAATGATAGTAATTGAAAAAGCTGCAACTTATACGATTCAACGGAAACCAAAAGGAAAGAAGGAGAAAATAATTTTCTATCCTAAATACACGATTTCAGTATGAGATCTTCAACCTCCAAACACTATAAAAGCCGCCCAATTATTCTTTTTCTGAAAAAAATTCCAAGGTTTATGAAGTTTAAACCCAGAGAAGAGCTCCCAAAAATTCACGCTGAAATTCAAATTTTTTGCACAATTGTTGCCTACAATCAACTTGATATAGTTGAGATTTCGTTCTTAAATTGTGAAATTTTATACAAAATCGACAAAAGCAACAAAATCAACAAATGTCTATGGAGATTGTGACTGTTAGAACTACCGTTCCAACTCTGATTCCGATTTTACTTCAACACAGTGGTGAATGGGTAAGTGAGAGTAAATTTGTTAATTTCCTTGTTAATGGCGTGTTGATCAATTCGGACTGTAGCTATGATTATTTTATTGATGAGATATACAAACAATTGGGTAGAGATCCAATTACAAGTGCAATGGAGATAAAATATACAGTAAAGGATGGCTATATACCAATTCCAATATACAATGATATGAGCGTGCGCTTGTATATGGAGATGAAAAAGAAAAATCTGGATATCACTAAATATCCATTATGCATAACATTGAAAACTGTATATTCAAGTCATGAATGCTCTTATTCAAGTTCATACTTGGGTGGCAACTTACTTGGAACAACTTCGGCTGGAAACTTAGTCGCAACAACTTCAGTTGGTTTACAATGTCAGAACGTAGAAGAAGTACACGGAACTAATATCGTTGAGATGATGGATAATCATATAAAGGAAGACAAAATTGAGATATTGAAGGGAAATTGTATAATAGACAATCCACAACATGAAGAAATTGCAGAAGGTCAGTTGTATTGGGACAAAGATACACTCATTAGTGTAATGAAGCACTACGCAATACGAGAAAAATATCAATTTATAGTGGATAGATCATCTACAACAAGGTATGATTTCTACTTATGAGATTGCACTTCTCTATAATTTTATGCATACGGTTTTGTATAAAAATTGTATAATTATTGTATAGTGTAATTTTATGCATACGGTTTTGTATAAAAATTATATAATTATTGTATCTATGCATACAGATGTGTATAAAAATGTATAATTTTTGTATAGTGTAATTTTATGCATACATTTTTGTATAAAAAATGTATAATTATTGTATTTATGCATACATATGTGTATATAAATTGTATAATTTTTGTATAGTGTAATTTTATGCATACAGTTTTGTATAAAAAATGTATAATTATTGTATAGTGAGATTGCATATGTATATTGGTTGTTTATTTGAGATACAAGTATAAAAAGCTGAAGAAATGAATTATCATAACACTATATTTTAATAGGTATTGTCTTACATGCGTGGATGAAAGTTGCAAATGGAGTCTTAGATCTTCAAGTCTACACAAATCAAATGTATTCAAGGTTAGAGTGTTCAATGATGTTCACACTTGCCTAGAGATGACTAGACTGTCTTCACAACGTCATGCTACTTCGTCTGCCATTGCAAAAATGATTTGCAACAAATATGCCAATCCAAAAATAATATACACTCCGGTGGACATCATGAGTGACATGAAACAACAGTATGGGATTAATATGAGTTATGTAAAAGCTTATAGAACAAAAGAAAAGGCGCTTGAACTACTAAGAGGGATACCACGTGAATCTTATAAAAAACTGCCGGGTCACTTGTATATGATAAATTTGACAAATCCTGGTTCTTTCACAAGGTTACATAAATTAGAGGACGAGCGATTCATGTATGTGTTTGTCGCTCTAAATGCGTCAATCATAGGATGGAAATACTGTTATCCTATTGTAGTAGTAGATGGGACATTCCTCAAATCATCACACAGAGGAACAATGTTAGCAGCTAGTGCACAAGATGCGGCAGGTGAATATGTTGCAGACTCGTATAATAATTCTTATCTGTGTGTAACAAAAATAACATGTGGATGCTTTCTTATTTGCTTAACCAGGTAAAATTTTTCCACTAGCATACGCTGTTGTAGATTCTGAAAATGATGCTTCCTGGGAATGGTTTTTCGAAATGTTTAGACAAGCTTTTGGGGAAAGGGAAAGGACGTGCATCGTATCAAATCGTCATGCAAGCATATTGAGGGGAGTTTCGATTGTGTATCCAGAGGTATCTCACTGTGTATGCATCTATCATCTTTGGAATAACATAAAGAAGCAGTTCAAGAAGAACCATGACCGGCTGAGGGAAGTATTTTTCGCAATGGCCAGAGCATACAAAATTGAAGATTTTAATCGCCTCATGCAAGATATAGACAACATTGATAAGAGGGTAAGGGGTTACCTATTCGAAGTTGGTTATGAAAAGTGGTCTATAGCGCATTCCACCTGTGAATAGATCCATGGTGATGACTTCAAATATTGCCGAATCACTCAATGCACGGAACAGAGAGTCGAGAAAGCTACCAATCATGAGTTTGCTAGATTACATGATGAATCTGGTTATGGAATGGAATAATACAAATAGAATGACTGCATTGAGTACATTTATTGGCGTAGGAAAAAAATATCATGAAGTACTTGTCACACCTCCTTTTGGCGCAGGCCCGCGAGGGCGCGAATATAAAAAAGAGTTTTTCCAATTAAAGGACAATCAAAACGGGATTCATTTATTGAGATATTCAGAGTCGCCACTTGGGAGATTTATGGTGTCCCAAGTCACCGGTTGAATCCTGAATTGAGGAAAGGTTTGACTCTATTTAACATTCTGCGTACCAGAAATCCGGATAAGGAATTCTGTTAACCCGGGAGAAGGTGTTAGGCATTCCCGAGTTCCGTGGTTCTAGCACGGTCGCTCAACTGTTATATTTGGCTTGATTATCTGATTTTAATACAAATATGAACTAGTGTGCAAACTACCACTCCAAACCGTTTTAATTGTTAGAAGAAAATTATAATGTCGTGAGAATATATCTCGAATTTCGTCACATAAATGTGTCCACAATTTTTGATATATTCCGACTTCATTGGGATTTGGATTGGGGTCACATAAATGTGTACCCGAGTTTAAGGAGGTACAATTATTAAATACGCGCTTAAAACTATTAACGCGTTATTATTTTGAGAATGCCGTGAAAATTTACTAAACGGCCAATCTCGGATTTCTAAGTAAATATATACACTTATGAGGGTTTCACAGTTTTTGCGATTTATTTGGCGAGGCTTGTCTCATTTATTAACAAAATAATCCTAAAATGACTACATTTCCTATTTTTTTTTTAGTTTTTATAAATAAAGAGATATCATAATTAATCTAGAAATTAAAAATGCAACACTTATCTAATTTATGACAAAAACTTAATGAAACAGATTTTAATCAATGTTTAAGCAGAAAAATATTTTTTTTTTCGGAATTATTTTATTATTATTTTATTATTTTATTAAATACGAAAATTCATAACTTAATAATAAAAGAAGCTAATTTAGAATAATATTAAAACTTGAATATATAAAAAGAAAAACTAATAAAATCATTTATTCAAAACTATCGAAAATTATAGCCATATTAAAACTTATATGGTAAAAATATATATATATATATATATATATATATATATATATATATATATATATATATATATATATATATATATATATATATATATATATATATATATATATATATATATATATATATATATATATATATATATATATATATATATATATATATATATATATATATATATATATATATATATATATATATATATATATATATATATATATATATATATATATATATATATATATATATATATATATATATATATATATATATATATATATATATATATATATATATATATATATATATATATATATATATATATATATATATATATATATATATATATATATATATATATATATATATACTAAACCAATTATCTTACAACTAACTTAAACTCATATTTTTTTAAATTTTTACTATTTTTGAATTAAACCCTTGATGTTAACTATTTACAACTATTTACCAAAACCAAAATCAATCTTAATTATTTACACCTATATTTTGAGATGGTTAAACTTGAAAAGAAACAATTCTTGTGTTATTGAAAATTCAAATCGTACCTAAATGCCTAATTTACGCAAAATAATTAAAATTCGCATTTTTTATTGAACTTAATTACATATTAACAACTTAGTTTATTAAAGAAGATATTAAAGAAATTCTCATTAATTCAATTAACAAAAGAGTAATTCATTCTTCCTAACCAATTTGAATCATTAATAAACACATTTATAACTATACTATTTAATAGTCATTTTTAGAAGTGATTTATTATTGTTACAACAAAGCTTAATTATTTAAAGCTATCACAAAACTTACAGAATATTAATATGGAATTTATTAAAACATAATCTGTAAAAGAAGATAGAAATAGAAACTATTTAAAATTTCAACAAAATTCTCATCTTTCTCATATATTCATCTTATCATTTAAACATGATTAGATATGTACCTGATATTGGAAATAAAAGAAATCCCGGTGATCAACACAACAAATAACAACACAGCAATATCACAGCAACAGCAGTACAATCAAGAATACCAGTATCCGGATTTAAGCAATAAGAATCAACATCCCCGAATTGAGTTTCAAAATAAGACTTTGTAAAATAAAAACTAACACTCTTTCTTTTTGGATTTTTTTTTTCATTTTTTTCCTTTTGTTTTGTTTTTCTTTTGTTCACTATTTGGTAACACTCTTAAGATTTTTCAGATTTTTACTCTCTAGGATTTTTTTCTCCTCTTAATGATCCTCTTTTATGAAATGAAATATGATTCTTATATAAGCAAAACTAAACTCTTTCTTTAATTAAAAACAAATCATTATTAATTAAAAACTAAAAGTAAGACTTCCACTTTCATTTTATTTTAATCTAACTTTTAATCCCACTAAATTATGTTTTATTCCCCACTATTTTTATTTTAATTATTTCAAAGCATGAACATGTATATTTAATTAATTCTTTTAATACCACTACACTTTGTTTCCCACCCTCTTATTAAAGAAATAATTATTCTACACTACAAAATGTTTTGTCTTCCACCATAATTATTTTAACAATATCTAAACAACTAATGGACAAAATACTTTAATTCAAATAATTGACTACAAATTAATGACCAAAATAACCCCAAAATTATTGAAATTTACTACTATAACCTTATCAGCTATAACCAATTCACCTAAATCAAACAACCAAAATATAGCAAATTTAACCAATTTTTAAACAATTTTAACAACAATTCTAACAATCTTGATGAACAACCAAGAACAACATGATTTTTAACAACAAAATTTTCTAGACTCATAATAACAAATAAACAAGTAACTTCAAATCACTTAAACTTAACATATCAAACAAACTATTTTAATTCTGTAATTAAAATTCCGAAATTAGAATTAAGCAAAAATAAAGAACCAAATTTAATCTAATAAACTCAATAATCATCTAAAAAATTCAATTTAAATCTACCAACATTACAACCAAGATTTAAGATGCAAAAATGATTGACTATAACATTTCTATATTAACAACTTAACAAAACACATGATTAAAGTATGAAAAATGAAGAAATAATCAAGAACATGATGAACAACAAAAAAGAAACAAAATCAATCATATACTTATCTAAATCCGAAAATATACATATATATATACTATAATATTTCTATATTAACAACTTAACAAAACACATGATTAAAGTATGAAAAATGAAGAAATAATCAAGAACATGATGAACAACCAAAAAGAAACAAAATCAACCATATACTTATCTAAATCCGAAAATATACATATATATATATATATTTATATATATAGAACCGGTCTATATATATACATATATTCGTAATATACATAGAAATGAAGTTCCTATATATATATATATATATATATATATATATATATATATATATATATATATATATATATATATATATATATATATATATAATATATCATCCGAAAAATAAAGATAAATAACTAAAAAAAATCTGTCCAAAAATGAAAATAACAACAATAATAATAAAACGAAATATATATACATATATACTACCCTAAAGCAATATATATATATGTCACGACCCGAATTTTTTCCCCTACATCGGGATCGTGATGGCGAAAAACCAAGAAAATATATATATTGTCCGAAAAAATAAAAATAAATAATAAAAATAACGAGAAATATATTCTGCCTGAAAAATAAAAATAAAATAAAATATACATATATACATATAGTCATATATATTTAATATACCCATGTATACACGTATATACACAGCATATACATAGTATATACACATGCATAATTAGGGTTTTTATTACTTTATTCAAACATATATATATATATAACAACAACAACAACAACTACCCAGTATGTTCCCACAAAGTATGTCCACCCTTGCCGGAAAAATCAAAAAGAATGAAAGATGAAGAAGAAACGCTGCCATGGATGTCGTCGAGCTTCTGCTCGTCGATCAGCTCGGAGGAACAGCCATGGCAGACGCATGGAGCTCGACGTCGCCGGCCATGGAAGCGAGCTGCCGTCGCCATTTTTCTCGGCCAGCAGCGACGACAGCGAGCTGCTGCGCGCGCTGCTGGCAGCGTCACTGTGAGGGGGCGACGGGGAGGGGATGCTGCCGGCGGTGGTTGGCCAGGTGAGGGAAAGAAGAGAAGAAGAAGAAGGAGAGGAGGAGAGAGAATAGTGAGTGTGGAGGCTTGTTTTTTGTTATGTGTATTTTAGGTTTAGGGTTAGTATGAATAGTGTATTAGTATATGGGTTATGGGTTATGGGTTATGGGTTTGGGTTATGTGGTTTTGGGTTGGGTAGAATAGGTTTGGGCCTAAGTTTTAAATTTAAGAAGAGGCCCAATTCGGGATTTATCTTCTCTATTTTTTTTTTTAAATTTTTATTTTTATTTATTATGAAAGAAAATGTTAAGATTAAATTATAAAAACCCAAAATTATCTTAAAAACACTAATTAACTCATAATAATAATTATCACACAAAATTAGACGTTAATTAAAATAAAATCGTACAAATTGGATATTAAATGCTAAAAATGCAAACATACATATTTTTGTGATTTTATAAATAAACTTAATTATTCCCAAGTATAAACTTGAATTTTATATACAAATGCAACATATTTTCATATTTTTTATTTATTTAAACAAATAAATATGCACAGATAAATGCAAACAATTCAAGAAAAATAACACAAAATTCACAAATATTGCAAACAACACAAAACTCTTTTATTTTGAATTTTTGGTAGTAATTCTCATATAGGGCAAAAATCACGTGCTCACAGCTGCCCCTCTTTGCGCGTAAACACGAAGAGTTTCTGTGCAAAGACAAGTGAGCGGATACGAGCAATTTTTGCCCGTTTGAGCACTCCGTGAGAAGCATTTTTTTTTTCAAAATTTTGACCGAACCTTTGCTTCAAGAGGTTTCCTACATATCCCTGGCTAAAAGGGAATCAGGTCAATGTAGTTCGGAAAATTTTGGTAGCTGGGACTACCAATGAAACTGCGATTTTTTGCTGTTACTGTTGCTGTTGTTGCGGTTACTGCTTGCTGACCTCCTTATTACACCATGCAAAAGCAAAATAAGAAGCTAGACTAAATTATGATTTATGAACTGTAAACTCTTATCTATATCTTCAATTTATCCTTCTGTTGGGGGATACTGCTTCCTCGATTTAAGACTTGTTATGCAGGGGTTCTTGTTGTAACCCTTGGTATTATTGAATTCTGTTTCGACCTTGAAATGTATTCCTCTGTTTTACAGGCGGGCTCCTGATTGTGATAACTTGCAATTAACACCTCCGTTCTACAGGCGGGCATCCCGACTTCTTCAATTTGTCCTGACTTTTTCATCTTGAAATAACAAACTCCATTCTACAGGCGGGCTCCTGACTTCTTCAACTTCAAAATAACAACCTCCATTCTACAGGCGGGCATCCTGACTCCTTCAATTTGAAAATAACACCTCTGTTCTACAGGTGGGCATCCTGACTTCTTCAACTTCAAAATAACAACCTCCATTCTACAAGCGGGCATCCCGACTTCTTCAATTTGAAAATAACACCTCTGTTCTACAGGCGGGCATCCTGTCTTCTTCAATTTGAAAACAACACCTCCATTCTACAGGCGGGCTCCTGATTTCTTCCACTTAAAAATAACACCTCCATTCTACAGGCGGGCTCCTGATTTCTTCAACTTAAAAATAACACCTCCATTCTACATGCGGGCTCCTGATTTCTTCAACTTCAAATAACATCCTCCATTCTACAGGCGGGCTCCTGATTTCCTCAAAATAACACCTCCATTCTACAGGCGGGCTCCCGATTTCCTCAAAATAACACCTCCATTCTACAGGCGTGCTCCTGATTTCTTCAAAATAACACCTCCATTCTACATGCGGGCTCCTGATTTCTTCAGAAAAACAATAACACCTCCATTCTACAGGCGGGCTCCCGATTTCTTCAACTTAAAATAACAACCTCCATTCTACAGGCGGGCTCCTGATTTCTTCAATTTAAAAATAACACCTCTATTCTACAGGCGGGCTCCTGATTTCTTCAACTTCAAAATAACAACCTCCATTCTACAGGCGGGCATCCTGACTCCTTCAATTTGAAAATAACACCTCTGTTCTACAGGCGGGCATCCTGACTTCTTCAACTTCAAAATAACAACCTCCATTCTACAGGCGGGCATCCTGACTTCTTCAATTTGAAAATAACACCTCTGTTCTACAGGCGGGCATCCTGACTTTTTCATCTTGAAATAACAACCTCCATTCTACAGGCGGGCTCCTGATTTCTTCAACTTAAAATAACACCTCTGTTCTACAGGCGGGCTCCTGATTTTTCAACTTCAAATAACAACCTCCATTCTACAGGCGGGCTCCTGATTTCTTCAACTTAAAAATAACACCTCTATTTTACAGACGGGCTCCTGATTTCTCCCAATTAAAATCTCTCTAATTGATTTCCTTGTTTTCTTTGAGAAAATTTTCGACAATGGCGAAAATTTTCTGCCCCGGTTTTGGTAATATTCTTTGCGGTATGTCATTCTTCTATCATCGACATTTCCTTTCACCTGCTTCAAATCAAAGAAAATTTGTTAGTTTAAAATGCGGTGAATGGTCGTGCCACTCTTGCCGGGGATGACTTTTCCTTCTTCTGTCCTAAGTTCCCGAAACTTGTCGGGGATGATGTTACTTGCTGGGAATGATATTTCTGCTGGGGGATGGTTTTTCCATTTATCCCTTCCCTTTTCTGTGTTTTAAAACTTGTTGGTGAGACTCAAAATCACTTTCTTCAAAAGGTTTGATTTTCCTTTAATATCGCTGGAAAATGAAATGTCATCAGCTAGGGATGCATTTTCCTTTTTCCTTCTCCGCTTTGTGTTGTCCGATCATCTTGAGAATCGGTTGATAATCTGTCGGAGTTATTTGCGCATCTTGAAAATTCACAGGGGATTCTTTTGGAACTTGGTCCATGATTTTTCTACTGCATCTTTCAGGTCTTCTCTATTTCCTGACATTCCAGACCAATTTGGTCTGTCCTACCCTCGTTTTGCTTCGCACCAATTCGGCAACTGATAGTAAGCTCTGAAAAGTCTTTCTCAAAATAGACTTGGATAAAAACCTTTAAACAAAGAAAACTGAAAATATAGAAAAAGAAATAAGCTTTCTGAACAAATGTAGCGAAAAACAAAAAGGAACTTATCTGAATGGTATAACCGGTCCCAACGATCACGTCGTGCATTCCGGATTAATCAACCCAGTCTATTTGTATCAATCCATCTTCCGATGGTCTCATTTGCTGAGGATGAACAGATGCACGACTCTTTGTCAAATGCGAGTCCTTTGTGCCACTCTATCTTGTCGCCTCATAGTGCCTTTCGAGGGGTTTTCACTAATGAGACTCTCTCATTTCTCTCAACTCCCGTCGCCTTATGGTGCCCGTGAAGGTTTTCACCGATAAGACTCTCTCATTTTATTTTTTCTCAGCTTTCGTTGGAGATTGGAAAGGTACCGATAAGGTTCTCTTCACTGGGGATTCCTCTGGCTATCAATTCCTTCAACTTATTCCCTTTATGTTGGGGATCGACGTGTTACTCTTGTTTTTTACTTGCCTGACTGGGCATTTCCCGGATACTGATCGGGAGGTCTTTTTCGGACATCTCATATGGGTTTTTGGGTGGGTCTTAAAAAGAAAAGAGTATCAAAAATGCACAATAACTCTGAATGGGTGAGATATTTCAACTCTCGGAATCAAAATTATTTTCATAAAACAACATAACTTTTGCCCCAGTTTCTTGTTTGGGGAAGGATTAACTTTTATTCACTCTATGACCGAGCCGTGAGGCGCCTACGTATCCTATTTGAGGAATAAGGTCAAACGTAGTTCCTTGATTCATTTAAATCTCTTGTGACTTTCTTTTATCTATTTATTATTTTTTTTCTTTTCTTTTCTATTTCCGTTATTGATTCCAAGAGAGGGATATGAAAGAATAAATAAGGCTCAAAGGGGGAAACAAGGGTTAAAAGTGTTTGGATAGAAGAAAAAATTGCCTCCGTCATTTCATTATCCGATAAATACCCAGTACAAACAAATAAAATGAACCAAAATCATAAAGAAATTACACGTAATATCTCTTGATTGCATCAGAATTGATAGCCATGTCGGTGCATCTTCCCTCAATATCGGTCAGATATAGAGCTCCATTGGATAATACTCTGGTTACAATAAGCGGCCCTTGCCAATTCGGGGCGAACTTGCCCTTTGCTTCGGCCTGATGTGGAAGGATCCGTTTCAGTACTTGTTGCCCTACTTCAAATTTTCTAGGGCGTACCTTCTTATTGTAAGCTCTTGCCATTCTCTTTTGATACAATTGGCCATGACATACTGCTGCCAATCTCTTTTCATCAATTAGGCTCAACTGCTCTAATCGAGTTTTGACCCATTCATCATCATCAATCTCATCTTCAACGACAATTCGGAGGGATGGAATCTCAACTTCTGCTGGTATTACTGTTTCAGTTCCGTACACCAGCAAGTAAGGAGTTGTACCTACCGAAGTGCGAACCGTAGTGCGATAACCCAACAATGCAAATGGTAGCTTTTCATGCCACTGCCTAGATCCTTCTACCATTTTTCTCAGTATCTTCTTTATATTCTTGTTTGCCGCCTCAACCGCGCCATTTGCTTTGGGACGATATGGGGTGGAATTATGGTGTGTAATCATAAACTGTTGACACACTTCTTTCATCAAACCACTATTAAGATTAGCACCGTTGTCCATGATAATCATCTTTGGGATCCCAAATCTACGGATGATATGGGAATGGACGAAGTCTACCACGGCTTTCTTGGTCACTGACTTGAATGTCTTCGCCTCCACCCACTTGGTGAAATAATCAATGGCTACTAGAATGAACCTATGACCGTTGGAAGCTGCCGGCTCGATTGGTCCAATGACATCTATGCCCCACGCAACAAATGGCCATGGTGCTGACATCGTGTGCAATTCCGTTGGCGGAGAATGAATAAAATCTCCGTGCACCTGACACTGATGGCACTTCCGCACAAAATTTATACAATCACGCTCCATGGTTGTCACGACCCTAGTTCACCAATTGTGAACATGTCGTGATGGCACCCAGTCCCCACGACTAGGTAAGCCTAACACGTTGCGGAATCTATAAGTTATAAATACTTAAATAAGAAAACAACGGAAAACAACATAAAAGATATGTAATCCGTGCCGCTTGGCACATACATCCGTCACACAATAAATAAAACACTACCAAGATCCGGAACCCCACGGTAACACGGACTAAAAGAGAAATACAACTGTGGCTCTATGTGTAAAGAGTATCTAACAACGAAATGAAGAAAAATGTCAACTAGTAATACTAGAATAGAAGGGAAGCCTCCGGATCCGCGGACGTAGCAGATCATACCTCGAAGTCTCCCGGAAAGCTGCGGAATCACCTAGTATGAGCATGCTCTGATGTACCTGGATCTGCACAACAAAAGTGTGCAGAAGAGCAGCATGAGTACACCACGGCGGTACTCAGTAAGTGCCAAGCCTAACCTCGATGGAGTAGTGACGAGGAAAGTCGGGGCCCTACTGAGAAACAATAATATAATGATGATAACAAAAATAAACAGTTTAACAGATAATAACGATAATTTTCGAAATAACAACATTACGATGTTTACTGCAACTGTCTACAATCAAGCTAACAACAAATAACCAACTCGAATAAACGAATCCAGGATCTGTGGGAATTGAACCCACAGTCCCATTCTCGGTACCTCTGGGTCTCCGGGAATCGAACCCGCAGCCCATGTCTCAATAATATCTCAATAACTCAGGATCTCCGAGAATCGAACCCGCAGTCCCTACCCATCAATCAGGATCTCGGGAATCGAACTCGTAGTCCTCATTTCAATAATCTCAGGATCTCGGGAATCGAACCCGTAGTCCACATTTCAATAATCTCGGGATCTCGGGAATCGAACCCGTAGTCCATATTTCAATAAATCTCAGGATCTCGGGAATCGAACCCGTAGTCCATATGTCAATAAATCTCAGGATCTCGGGAATCGAACCCGTAGTCCATATGTCAATAATCTCCGGATCTCGGGAATCGAACCCGTAGTTCATATGTCAATAATCTCAGGATCTCGGGAATCGAACTCGTAGTCCACATTTCAATAATCTCAGGATCTCGGGAATCGAACCCGTAGTCCATAACCACAGCAAGTAAGGAATACACAGAGAGAAGTATAATATGCTTAATGATAACTTCGCCGATGAACAACGCCAGCGATTTCCAAGAAAACTCAAGTAAATCAATTAAGCAACTAGACAGTTAGATTCTATCTAATCATGCTCTTCTAACTACTACCGGGTAGGAATATCGAATTTAACAACTAAAAACAGGAATATCACTCATTGAACATTTTGAGTAAAGTATGTGTTCAACAACCAGCGCATGTACACGCCCGTCACCTCGTGTACAAGGCATTTAAAGTATCACAATAATATCCTAGGGGTGGAAGTTCCCCCACACGAAGTTAGACAAGCCACTTACCTCAATTCCGGTACAAAACCGCTAAGTAATAACCCTCTTGCCACGAATGTCGGCCTCCACAAGTGTAGAATCTTATAAAAATCAATAGAATCACATCAAAATAGGCCAATTGGGCATTACCCAATCAAATTAACTAAAAATTCACCAAAACCCACAAGTTGCCAAAACCCGACTTTCGGTACGCTTATCGGAAAATCACGAAAGTTATATATTCGGAACCCTTGACTCAATACGAGTCTAAGCATATAAAGTTTATCAAATTCGGACTCCATTTGGCCACTCAAAACCTTGATTTTCTAAAGGTTTTGGTCTAGGGTGAAAACCCCCATTAATTACCCCAAATTCCTCCATTTTCATGAAAAACTTGCATAATATTATCAACAACAATCATAATTGGAGTCCATAATTGATTACTTGAAGAAACCCCTTGAATCTCCCTTCAAAATCGCCCAAATCGCCCCTTAAGCCGAGCCCTCAAAGTTTGGAAATGTTTCTGAAATTTCTAACTTCCGACATAATTAACTCCCTGCGATTTCCGCTTCTGCGGACAAAATTCCGCTTCTGCGGATCCGCTTCCGCGACATTTTGTCGCTTTTGCGAAGCCCAGGCCTGGCTGGCCCAATCCGCTTCTGCGAGAAAAGGACCGCTTCCGCGCGTCCGTTTCCGCAATTGGACAACCGCTCCTGCGAGCCTTCCCGCTTCTGCGATCAGTCTTCCGCACCCGCGACTCCGCCTCAGCGGAAAGGGATCCGCCTCTGCGAACCCAGGCGCTCCTGCGCCCCAAGTTCCGCTCGTGCGGGCTCTTCCGCACCCGCGACTCCGCCTCAACAGAAAGGAACTTAGGGGAACAGTTAAATTTGGGATTGGGGCGTAATTTTCTAAAACGACCGGCCGAGTCGTTACATCTTCCAACACTTAAAAGATTCGTTCGTCCTCGAACGAGCATAGAAAACATACCGGAGTAGTGAAAAGATGAGTGTACTGGCTGCGCATATCCTGCTCGGTCTCCCAAGTCGCCTCCTCGACCGGCTGGCCCCACCACTGAACCTTTACCGAAGCGATGTTCTTTGACCTTAGCTTTCTGACTTGCCTGTCTAGAATGGCTACTGGCTCCTCAACATAAGACAGATCCTTGTCTAGCTGAACGGATGTGAAATCCAACACGTGCGACGGGTCACCATGGTATCTCCGGAGCATGGAGACATGAAATACGGGGTGAACTCCGGCTAGGCTGGGAGGTAAGGCCAACTCGTAAGCAACCTCCCCAACACGCCTCAAAATCTCAAAAGGGCCAATAAATCTAGGACTCAGCTTCCCTTTCTTCCCAAACCTCATAACGCTCTTCATAGGCGAGACTCGAAGCAGAACCCGCTCACCAGCCATAAAAGCCACATCGCGAACCTTCTTGTCCTCATAACTCTTCTTGTCTAGACTGGGCTGCACGAAGTGTGTCCCGAATCACCTTGACATTGTCTATTGCATCCTGGACCATCTCAGTAGCTATCAGCCTGGCCTCAGCCGGCTCGAACTAACCCACGGGAGACCTGCACCTCCTACCATATAGGGCCTCGTACGGTGCCATCTGAATACTAGACTGGTAGCTGTTGTTATAAGCAAACTCCGCCGGTGGCAAGAAGTGATCCCATGAACCTCCAAACTCAATCACGCACGCACGGAGCATATCCTCCAAAATCTGAATAGTGCGCTCGGACTGTGCTCAGCTTGGGTGAAAGGCTGTGCTCAGCTCCACCCGAGTACCTAACTCCTGCTGTACGGCTCTCCGGAACCGTGAAGTGAACTGAGTGCCTCTATCTGAAATGATGGAAATTGGAATACCATGCAGCCGAACTACCTCCCTGATATAGATCTCCGCCAGTCGCTCCGATGAATATGTAGTGCTCCCCGGTATAAAATGGGCGGACTTGGTCAGCCGATCCACAATGACCCAAATGGAATCAAACTTCCTAACCATCCGTGGAAGTCCAGATACAAAGTCCATGGTAATGCGCTCCCATTTCCACTCGGGAATCTCAATCTGCTGCATCAATCCACCCGGACGCTGATGCTCATACTTCACCTGCTGGCGGTTGAGGCATCTAGAAACATAATCAACTATATCCCTCTTCATCCGCCTCCACCAGTAATGTTGTTTCAAGTCCCGATACATCTTCGCGGCACCCGGATGGATGGAATACCGCGAACTATGGGCCTCTGCTAGAATCAGCTCTCGAAGATCATCTACATTGGGCACACAGATACGCCCCTGCATCCTCATGACTCCATCATCCCCGATGGTAACATCTCGAGCATCACCACGCCGAACTCTATCCCGAAGGACAAGCAAATGAGGGTCGTCGAACTGACGCTCCCTGATGCGGTCAAATAGAGAAGACCGAGAAACCACACAAGCTAGAACCCGGCTGGGCTCCGAAAGATCCAGTCTTACCAACTGCCTGGCCAAAGCCTGAACATCCATCGCCATAGGCCTCTCCGAAGCCGGTAGATATGCCAAACTCCCCAAACTCTCTGCCCGACGACTCAAGGCATCAGCAACCACATTAGCCTTGCCGGATGATAGAGAATAGTAATATCATAGTCCTTCAGTAGTTCCAACCATCTCCTCTGACGCATATTCAGGTCCTTCTGCTTAAGCAAGTGCTGCAAGCTCCGGTGATCGGTGTAGATCTCACAAGGAACCCCATATAAATAATGACGCCAAATTTTCAAGGCGTGAACAATGGCAGCTAGCTCCAAATCATGAACAGGGTAATTCTTCTCATGCACCTTCAGCTGTCTCGACGCGTAGGCAATCACCCTACCGTCCTGCATCAATACCGCACCGAGTCCAACTCGCGAGGCATCACAATATACAGTATAGGACCCCGAACCTGTAGGCAACATCAATATAGGGGCCGAAGTCAAAGCCGTCTTGAGCTTCTGAAAGCTCGCCTCACACTCGTCTGTCCACCGGAAAGGGGCACCCTTTTGGGTCAATCTGGTCATAGGTGCTGCAATCGAAGAGAACCCCTCTACAAAACGACGGTAATAGCCCGCCAAACCAAGGAAACTGCGAATCTCAGTAGCGGAGGAGGGTCTGGGCCAACTCCGCACGGCCTCCACCTTCCTCGGATCTACTCGAATACCATCACTCGACACCACGTGGCCCAAAAATGCCACCGAACTCAACCAAAATTCACATTTAGAGAACTTGGCATAAAGCTGCTTCTCCCTCAGGATCTGAAGCACTATCCTCAAATGCTGCTCGTGCTCTTCCCGACTCCGAGAATATACTAGAATATCATCAATGAAGACAATCACGAACGAGTCCAGATAAGGCCTGAACACACTGTGCATCAAATGCATAAATGCTGCCTGGGGCATTAGTCAGCCCAAAAGACATCACGAGGAACTCGTAGTGACCATACCGAGTCCTGAAGGCAGTCTTCGGGATATCTGGCTCCCGAATCTTTAGCTGGTGATACCCGGAGCGCAAATCAATCTTAGAAAACACATGTGCGCCCTGTAGCTGGTCAAATAAATCATCAATACGGGGCAAAGGATACCGGTTCTTCACTGTAACCTTATTCAGTTGTCGATAGTCAATACACATACGCATAGAACCGTCCTTTTTCTTCACAAACAATACGGGAGCACCCCAAGGCGAAACACTGGGTCGAATAAAACCCTTGCCTAATAACTCCTGTAACTGATCCTTCAACTCCTTCAACTCAGGAGGAGCCATACGGTACGGTGGAATAGAAATGGGCTGAGTGCCGGCAACAAGTCAATAGCAAAGTCAATATCTTTGTCGGGCGGCATGCCCGGAAGATCAGCTGGAAATACATTAGCAAAGTCACGTACCACATGAACAGAATCAATAGAGGGAGTGTCAATACTGACGTCCCGCACATAGGCTAGATAAGCAGCACACCCCTTCTCAACCATACGCCGAGCTCTGAGAAAAGAAATAACACGGCTAGGGGTGTGATCTAGAGTACCACTCCACTCAATACGTGGAATGCCTGGCATAGCCAGCGTCACGGTCTTGGCGTGACAATCAAGAATAGCATAATGGGGCGACAACCGGTCCATGCCCAGAATAATATCAAAATCGACCATCCCGAGCAGCAATAGATCCGCTCTGGTCTCAAAATCACAAATGGTAACCAAACACGACCGATATACGCGGTCCACAGCCAAAGAATCACCCACCGGAGTGGAAACATAAATGGGGGCACTCAAAGAATCCCGAGGCACACCCGGATGAGAAGCAAAGTAAGAAGACACATATGAAAAAGTGGAACCAGGGTCGAATAGAACCGATGCCTCCCTGTGACTAACCAGAATAATACACGTGATAACAGAGTCAGATGCAACAGCCGCCGCGCGATCGGGAATAGCATAGAATCGTGGCTCGTCCCCCTCTCGAGGGCGGCCTCTAGAACCACGACCCCGCCCCCGGTGGCGCGGGCGGGGTGGAATAGCAGCTCGGAGCCGGAATGATAGCTCGCCGACCACGAGAGCCACGGCCGATTCTCGCGACGACGGTGAGGTGCTCCCCTCCTACGCATGGGGCACTCCCTAACCGGGTGGCGAGTATCCCCGCACTCAAAACAAGCTGCGAGAGGACGCGGTGGGCCGTGGATCGACCGGTCTCGGCCCCACTAGTGCGACCCCGGAAGGACCCCGCGCGGGAGGTGCACTGGAAACCGGGGAGCATAATAAGGCTCTGTGGTCGCTGGAAGACTCGGAGTGCTACCGGTGCGCGGGCAATGTCGAGTGAGCCGGACGACCGGAATATCCCTCGCCAAAACGACCGAGCTGGCCGAAGTGCGGGCACCGGAGAAATGGCCCGACTCACGAGACCTCTTGGCCTCTCTATCTCCCCGCTCTCTGGGAGCATACTCTCGATCCTCCTGGCGATGCTCACCGCCTGTTGATAAGATATATCTGTCTCCAACTCTCTGGCCATGCTGGATCGGATAGGCGGAATCAGGCCCTCAATAAATCTCCGCACTCTCTCCCGAACCGTGGCTACCAAGGCCGGTGCATGCCTGGCCAGACGGGTGAAACTGATGGCATACTCCGATACTGACATGGAGCCCTGTCGCAACCGCTCAAACTCCGAGCGCCAAGAATCCCTAAGGCTCTGTGGAACAAACTCCCTCAAAAACAGATCTGAAAACTGCGTCCAAGTCAATGAAGCAGACTCCTCTGGACTGTCCAACTCATACGTGCGCCACCAATCATAAGCGGCCCCACGAAACTGAAAAGCAGTGAAGGAAACCCCGCTGGTCTCCACAATCCCCATAGTACAAAGAATACGATGACACTCCTCCAAAAAACCGAATGCATCATTGTAGCCAAACCACTGAACACTAGAGGATCATATTTCTTGAACCTCTCCAATCTACGCCGCTCGTCCTCGGAGGCAGCTGGCCAACCTCCGGGTTGTGCTGGGGCGGCAGGAGGCATAACAAAAATCTCTGGAACCTGTCCCACTGGCACTCGCTGCTCAGGTGTAAGCGGCTGCGGGAGTCTGGGCCCCTCCCCCCGCCTGAGATATAGCTGCACTGAGAGGAAGCAACCCTGCCTGAGCTAAAGTAGTATACATGCTCATGAACTGGGCAAGGGTCTCCTGGAGTACTGGAGTAGTAGCAGCTGTAGTGAGTGTACTAGGTGCCTGTGCACCAACCTGGTCCACCGGTGGCACCTCAGCGGCAGCGCGCGCGGGTGTTGTGGCTGCACCTCGGGCGCGTCCTCATCCTCTACCATGGCACCGGCCTCTGACGGCGGCAGTAGGGGCGCGTGTGCCTGATCCATCGCGGTTAGCTCGTGTCCTCACCATCTGTGAGAGAATAGAAAGCAGTAGTTTAGATTTTTGATGCCAAAAATGTCGCACGACAAGGAATCCAAAAGAAATGAAGAGTTTCCTAAACAGCTACATAGCCCCTCGTAGATAAATACAGACGTCTCCGTATCGATCAGCGAGACTCTAAGTAACCGGTCTGTGTCCCGTGACTCCTATGAACTTAGAGCTCTGATACCAACTTGTCATGACCCTAGTTCACCAATTGTGAACATGTCGTGATGGCACCCGACTAGGTAAGCCTAACACGTTTTGGAATATACAAGTTATAAACACTTAAATAAGAAAACAGCGGAAAACAACATAAAAGATATGTAATCCGTGCCGCTTGGCACATACATCCGTCACACAATAAATAAAACACTACCAAGATCCGGAACACCACGGTAACACAGACTAAAAGAGAAATACAACTGTGGCTCTATGTGTAAAGAGTATCTAACAACGAAATGAAGAAAATGTCAACTAGTAATACTAGAATAGAAGGGAAGCCTCCGGATCCGCGGACGTAGCGGATCATACCTCGAAGTCTCCCAGAAAGCTGCGGAATCACCTAGTACGAGCCTCCTCTGATGTACCCGGATCTGCACAACAAAAGTGTGCAGAAGAGTAGCATGAGTACACCACGGCGGTACTCAGTAAGTGGCAAGCCTAACCTCGATGGAGTAGTGACGAGGAAGGTCAGGGCCCTACTGAGAAACAATAATAATATGATGATAACAAAATAAACAGTTTAAGAGATAATAACAATAATTTCCGAAATAACAACATTATGATGTTTACTGAAACTGTCTACAATCAAGCTAATAACAAATAACCAACTCAAATAAACGAATCCAGGATCTGTGGGAATTGAACCCACAGTCCCATTCTCAGTACCTCTGGGTCTCCGGGAATCGAACCCGCAACCCATGTCTCAATAATATCTCAATAACTCAGGATCTCCGGGAATCGAACCCGCAGTCCCTACCCATAAGTCAGGATCTCGGGAATCGAACCCGTAGTCCTCATTTCAATAATCTCAGGATCTCGGGAATCGAACCCGTAGTCCACATTTCAATAATCTCAAGATCTCAGGAATCGAACCCGTAGTCCACATTTCAATAATCTCAGGATCTCGGGAATCGAACCTGTAGTCCATATGTCAATAATCTCAGGATCTCGGGAATCGAACCCGTAGTCCATATGTCAATAATCTCAGGATCTCGGGAATCGAACACGTAGTCCATATGTCAATAATCTCGGGATCTCGGGAATCGAACCCGTAGTCCATATGTCAATAAATCTCAGGATCTCGGGAATCGAACCCGTAGTCCATAACCACAGCAAGTAAGGAATACACAGAGAGAAGTATAAAATGCTTAATGATAACTTCGCCGATGAACAGCGCCAGCGATTTCCAAGAAAACTCAAGTAAATCAATTAAGCAACTAGACAGTTAGATTCTATCTAATCATGCTCTTCTAACTACTACCGGGTAGGAATATCGAATTTAACAACTAAAAACAGGAATATCACTCATTGAACATTTTGAGTAAAGTATGTGTTCAACAACCAGCGCATGTACACGCCCGTCACCTCGTGTACAAGGCATTTAAAGTATCACAATAATATCCTAGGGGTGGAAGTTCCCCCACACGAAGTTAGACAAGCCACTTACCTCAATTCCGGTACAAAACCGCTAAGTAATAACCCTCTTGCCACGAATGTCGGCCTCCACAAGTGTAGTATCTGATAAAAATCAATAGAATCACATCAAAATAGGCCAATTGGGCATTACCCAATCAAATTAACTAAAAATTCACCAAAACCCACAAGTTGCCAAAACCCGACTTTCGGTACGCTTATCGGAAAATCACGAAAGTTATATATTCGGAACCCTTGACTCAATACGAGTCTAAGCATATAAAGTTTATCAAATTCGGACTCCATTTGCCCACTCAAAACCTTGATTTTCTAAAGGTTTTGGTCTAGGGTGAAAACCCCCATTAATTACCCCAAATTCCTCCATTTTCATGAAAAACTTGCATAATATTATCAACAACAATCATAATTGGAGTCCATAATTGATTACCCTGAAGAAACCCCTTGAATCTCCCTTCAAAATCGCCCAAATCGCCCCTTAAGCCGAGCCCTCAAAGTTTGGAAATGTTTCTGAAATTTCTAACTTCTGACATAATTAACTCCTTGCGATTTCCGCTTCTGCGGACAAAATTCCGCTTCTGCGGATCCGATTCCGCGACATTTTGTCGCTTTTGCGAAGCCTAGGCCTGGCTGGCCCAATCCGCTTCTGCGAGAAAAGGACCGCTTCCGCGCGTCGGCTTCCGCGATTGGACAACCGCTCTTGCGAGCCTTCCCGCTTCTCCGATCAGTGGTCCGCTTCCGCGGACTCGCTTAAGCGGATTTCCCCTCCGCTCCTGCGGTTCTCACTCCCCGACCCAAGGTCGCTTCTGCGACGAGTCTTCCGCACCCGCGACTCCGCCTCAGCAGAAAGGAACTTAGGGGAACAGTTAAATTTGGGATTGGGGCGTAATTTTTCTAAAACGACCGGTCGGGTCGTTACAATGGTGAGCCAATAATATCCTGCCCGTAAGATCTTCTTTGCCAATACATACCCACTCATATGTGGCCCACAAACTCCGGCATGCACCTCTGTCATCACTGTCGTGGCTTGGCCCGCATCTATACATCTTAGAAATCCCAAATCCGGGTTTCTCTTGTACAGCCACTTCTCCACTAAGGAAAAATCCGTTTGCCAATCGCCGAATAGCCCTCTTTTGATCTCCCGTTGCCTGCTCTGGGTATATTCCCATCCTGAGGTATTCTTTGACATCATGAAACCATGGCTCGCCATCAATTTCTTCCTCCACCACATTGCAATAGGCATGTTGATCCCGAACTTGAATATATAACGGATCAACATGAATCTTGTCCGGGTGATGCAACATCGATGATAGAGTAGCCAAAGCATCGGCGATAGCATTATGCATTCTTAGGATATGTCTGAATTCTATTGACCGGAAACGCTTCGTCGGGTCATGCAAACATTGGCGATACGGGATAAGCTTCAAATCTCTTGTTTCCCACTCACCTTGAACCTGATGTACCAGAAGGTCCGAGTCTCCCAAGACCAAGACGTCCCGGACATCCATGTCCACAGCTAATCGTAACCCCAAAATGCATGCTTCGTATTCAGCCATATTGTTGGTACAATAGAAGCGCAACTGAGCCGTAACAGGATAATGATGTCCTGTTTCAGAAATAAGTATTGCTCCTATTCCGACTCCCTTTGCATTTGCAGCTCCGTCAAAGAAAAGCTTCCACCATTAGCTCCTTGGTTAGTTCTAACTCATCAATTTGCAACACTTCTTCGTCTGGAAAATACGTCCTTAAAGGTTCGTATTCATTATCAACATGATTCTCAGCTAAGTGATCGGCTAGTGCTTGGGCTTTCATGGCCGTCCTCGTCACATAGATGATGTCAAATTCTGTAAGTAATATTTTCTATTTTTTTAACCTTCCTGTAGGCATAGGTTTCTGGAAAATATACTTCAATGGATCCAAACGTGAAATGAGATAAGTAGTGTAGGAAGACAAATAATGCTTCAACTTCTGTGCCACCCAAGTTAGGGCGCAACATGTCTTCTCAAGATGAGTGTACTTAACTTCATATGATGTGAACTTCTTACTGAGATAATAGATGGCCTGTTCCTTTCTGCCGGTGATGTCATGTTGCCCCAATACGCAGCCGAAAGAATTGTCCAAAACTGTTAGATAAAGAATCAGAGGCCTCCCGGGTTCAGGTGGAACCAACACAGGTGGGTTTGACAAATACTCCTTTATCTTATCAAAAACCTCTTGGCATTCTTCAGTCCACTTGACTGCAGCATCCTTCTTTAACAACCTAAAAATAGGTTCACATGTTGATGTGAGCTGAGCAATGAATCGGCTGATGTAATTCAATCTTCCCAAAAGACTCATTACTTCAGTTTTGTTCTTTGGTGCTGTCAATTCTTGTATGGATTTGATCTTTGATGGATCCAACTCAATACCTCGCCGACTGACAATGAATCCTAGCATTTTTCCCGAGGGAACCCCAAATGCACATTTGGCTGGATTGAGCTTAATGTCGTACCTCCGAAGTCTCTGAAAAAACTTCCTCGGATCTGCTACATGGTCTTCCTGTCGCCTGGATTTTATGATTACATCGTCTACATACACCTCAATCTCTTTGTGTATCATGTCATGAAACACAGTAGTCATTGCTCTCATGTATGTCGCCCCGGCGTTCTTCAAACCAAACGGCATTACCCTGTAGCAATAAGTTCCCCGAGGAGTGATGAAAGCTGTCTTTTCTGCATCTTCTTCATCCATTAGGATCCTGATGGTATCCTGCATAGCAATCCACAAAGGATCCAATCTCTCGCCCCGCGCAATTGTCTATCAAGATATGGATGTTGGGTAGTGGGAAGTTATCTTTCGGGCTTGCCCTGTTCAGATTGCGATAATCGACACATACCCGAATTTTCCCATCCTTCTTCAGCACTGGCACCACATTGGCCAACCATTCGGGATATCGAGTAACCCGAATAACCTTTGCTATCAACTGCTTGGTTACTTCTTCTTTGATATTTACGCTCATATCGGTTTTGAACTTCCTCAATTTCTGCTTGACAGGAGGACATGCCGGATCAATGGGCAATTTATGTACCACTAGATCCGTGCTTAACCCTGGCATGTCATCATACGACCATGCAAAAATATCTTTGAATTCAAACAATGTTTTGATTAGCTCTTCCCTGATACTCGGCTCAATGTGAATGCTGATTTTGGTTTCCCTAACATTATCCTCATCTCCTAAGTTGACAGCTTCAAGTATCGTTTAAGTTAGGCTTAGGTTTTTCTTCAAAATGAGTTAATTCCTTGTTAATCTCTTCAAAAGCCTCATCTTCCTCGTATTCCGATTCATCCTCATAATTGACTTCGTGCATAATTAATTTGGATTCAGATTGACTTCTTAGACTAGGTTGAAGAACCGTTGTGAATGCCATGACATTGGAACCGGTGAAAACAGAACTGTTCAGAAATGAAAAGATACAAAAATCAAAAATCAAGAAAATAAAGGAAACTTTCGTTTTTATTGAAAATGAGGGATAACAGAGTTTCACACTACAAATAAATCAAAACTGGATTACAACTCCGGAATAATCCAGGAAACAAAAGAAAATCCAGAGTCTACTACCAAGACTTCTTCCAGATGGGAAGAGGAGTAGCCGTCCAATTGTTGGTTTTGACCCTGGGCCCCACATACTGTACGTCTGCACTACTGGAACCTTCTCCAGCTTCGATCATGTTAACATCGGCGAACAACCTTTCAAAACTCTTATCCAGATCTCCATCTGGCCCAATTGACGGTCCGAGGATCTTTGGGTTTGACATCCTCCTGAAACCTGCATTTTCACAAAAGACGGGAGAGGCGTGGAACTGGCTTGGGAAGGACCCAGACTTTCTTCTTCATTTTGTGAGCTCTCTTCACATCCGCAACCGTCGGCTTGAACCCTAACCCGAATGTCTCCAAATTTTCAGGCAAAGAAACGGGTTGAATGATACCTTGGAGTTTGGCTCCCAAACCTTTTCCTGGTATGAACCCACAGTTCATCATTTTTGAGGCGATCATGAAGGTCGAAGCTGAGATCCTGGGAAAAGCAAGGTCCTCGCCTTCGGAAACCTTGTCCACTGTAACCCCTTCGAAGATTTGGTATACCCATGGTCCCTTGTCATCCTCCGTTTCTATGAATGGCACCACGTTATCACTCATAATGCCTATGCCATCATCCCCGTGCAATACTATCTCCCGTCTATCCCACTCGAACTTAATCATCTGGTGCAGCGTAGAAGGCACTGCTTTGGCGGCATGAATCCAGGGTCGCCCCAATAGCAGAGTGTATGATGCAACCACATCCACCACCTGGAATTCCATGGTGAAATCGACTGGGCCAATGGTCAGTTCCAATATGATATCACCCACCGAGCTAGTATTCCCTCTATCAAATCCTCTGATGCAAACGTTATTCTTACGGACTCTGTCCTGATCAATCTTCAGTTTGTCCAGAGTAGCCAAAGTACAAATATTGGCACTTGAACCATTATCCACCAATACACGATTGACCACTGAGTCTTCACACTTCACGATCAAGTATAAGGCTTTATTATGTTCTGTGCCCTCTTTTGGCAATTCATCATCAGAAAATGTCACTCGGTTGACTTCAAAGATGTCACGACCCCAAATCCAGCCGTGATGGCGCCCAACACATTGCTAAGCTAGCCTGACCAATCAATAACAATAACGGAGCTAGAAGCTCTCTTTAGCCCATTTAAGCATATTAAATCACGAAGCAATAGCGATACAAATAACGAAAACGGGAAACCAAGTCCCATAATACATCAACTCCCATAGACCGAAGGGTCAAGAGTCATGAGCCTCTACTGAACATGAGTGTATAAAGGGTTACAAGATACCAAGTGCGGAAAGAAAATTCAATACAAAATCAAGAGACAGTAAGAAGGAATATCGGGTCCTGCGGACTCTGCGGCTACCTCGAATATCCACAAATGTCGCCTCGCACAGCTATTGGATCACTGCTGAGAGGTACCTGGATCTGCACACAAGGTGCAGGGAATAAAATGAGTACTGCCAGACTCAGTGGTAATAAACAGGGGTAAGACAGCGCAGATAAGAAATCCGCAATAAAGCACTATGTAAAGGTGTAATCAAATACCCTGTCACAGAATCAATATCAACTGTACCTGTACCAACAAGTACCAGCAAAACAGTATAACAGCTAGCAGATGTAGCTAAATGCAATGCAATGCATGATATGACCGCTACGGCGCGTAGCCGGATCCAATTTGGGTACCCGTGCTCACTGTGGGGGTTCAGACTCCGGAGGGGCTCCTACAGCCCAAGCACAATATCACTGCGGCGTGCAGTCCGATCCGACATATGTACTGCTGCGGCACGCAGCCCGATCCACTACTAGTCAGCTAATATGCAATCACAGCCTCGCAGGCTCAAAAGTAGTTTGAAAACATCTTTTATCATTTTTCGGTTGAAAACAGAAATATCAAGTTCCAGAGATTTGGAAATAACATGATAACAGAAATAGCTGCGGACTAGTAGTAAACTAGCATGTCAATATGATAAGACAATGATAACGATCCTCGCGGGATCCAATAAGTGGCTCATGGCCCACAAGTATACTCAACCGCCCAAGAAGGGGGTTCCTCGGCTCAAGAGTGGCCATTATCACAATATATAATATGCAACCATCTGAGAAGGAGGTTCGACGGCTCAAGAATAGCCTAATATCATAATACAGTATCAACAAGTCGGACTAAGTCATAGTCCCCAATTACAATCGACCCCGCACTCACAAGAGAGTACGTGTCTCGCCGCTATACAGCGTCACAAAGTGGTATACCGGGGTTTCGAACCCGCCGGTCATCACCCACATCTATTACTCACCTCAATACAGCGCGACGACTATTCCGCAATGCCCTTGCCACGAGAATCAAGCTCCGCACGCGTAGAATCTGATCAAATACGGTAGAAATACAACAAATTAGGCCAATGGGACGACACCCAATCAAAACAACTCAATTTACATCAAAATTCCCAAAGTTGTCAAAACCCGACTTTCGGTACGCTTGTCGAAAAATCACGAAAGTCACATATTCGGAACCCTCATCTCGATACGAGTCTAAGCATATCAATTTTACCAAATTCGGACTCCATTTGCCCATTCAAAACCTTGATTTTCTAAAGTTCAAGCCTAGGGTTAAATCTTCCATGAATCACCCCAAATTCCTCCATTTTCATGATATAATTGCATAATATTATCAATACTAATCATAGTTTAAGTCCATAGTTGATTACCTGATGATTTCCCTTGAGTTTCTCTTCAAAATCGCCCAAATCGCCTCTAAAGCCGAGACCCAAATGTGTGAAATGTTTCTGAAATTTTCTAACTTCCGATACAATTAATTCACTGCGATTTTCGCTTCTGCGGACATTTTCCGCCCCTGCGGAACCGCTTCTGCGACCAATTGGTCGCTTCTGCGAACCCAAGCCTATTTGGCCATTTCCGCTCCTGCGATACACGGACCGCTCCTGCGGGTCCGCTTCTGCGGAAATTCTTCCGCCCCTGCGGTCCTTTCCGCCTCTGCGATCAAGAGTCCGCTTCTGCGGACTCGCCTATGCGATCGTCCTTACGCTTTTGCGGATTTCCCATCTCTTGGCAAATCCCGCTTCTGCGGTCTCCTCTACGCTCCTGCGACGCCGCTTCAGCGGAAAGATTTTCGCTTCTGCGAAGCCAAGCGCTCCTGCGCCCCCTCGTCCGCTCCTGCGGACTCGCTCCTGCGCCCCCATTTCCGCAGGAGCGAAAACAACAGAACCAGAGTCAAAACCTGCAATTTTCCACATTTTCTCCCGTTTAACCATCCGAAAACACCCCGAGGCCCCCGGGACCCCAACGAAAACCACCAACATATCCTAAAACACGATACGAACTTGTTCCAATCATAAAAACACCATCCTAAACATTAAAATCACCAATTACACACGGATTCAAGCCTAAATTCCTTTAAAACTTCCGAATTGCACATTCCATCAAAAACCCGACTAAACGACGTCCGAATGACCTGAAATTTTGCAGGCACATCCAAAATCACCTAGCGGAGCTACTGCAACTATCGGAATTCCATCCCGACCCCGGATCAAAATCTCACCTACCGTTCGGATTTCGCCAAAATTCAATCTTAGCCAATTCAAGCCTATTTCTACACGGGGTCTCAAAATTAAATTCCGATCGCTCCCTTAAGTCACAAATCATCTCCCGGAACTAACCGAATCATCAGAACCTGATTCCGAGCCCTCTAACCAAATAATCAACTCCGGGTTGACTTTTCTTATTCAAGTTTCCTTCACAAAGGCTATATGCCTCATTTTCAATCCAATTCACTCCTAACTCACCCGATAGACTCTAACACCTGATATAAAAGCATGAAACATGAAATTACAACATAACGGGGTGGTACTTCCCGTGACGACGGGCCGGGTCGTCACAAAAGATTTTATGCACAATCTTCTCCAAGTGATTTACAGAAAGCTTTTCTGGAACATGGGCCTCATTCAGAATCTTCAACAAAGCCTGGCAATGATCCTTGGAATGGATTAACAAAGATAACAATGAGATTTGGGCTGGGGTTTTCCTCAACTGCTCCACAATAGAGTAGTCTTGGGCTTTCATCTTCTTCAAGAACTCTTCAGCTTCCTCTTCTGTTACTGGCTTTTTCACCGCCGTAGGATTAGATTTCCTTAACTCTACGGGAGCAAAACACCGTCCCGATCGAGTTAAACCCTGGGCTTCACAACTGACTTCCTCCACTGACTTCCCTTTGTATATCACTGTTGCCTTTTCATACTTCCAAGGTACGACCTTGCTATCTGTTACTGGCAACTGAGCTACCGGCTTTATGATGACCGGTTCCCTACAGACTCCTTTCACGATCATTACTGGTGCAGACGGTGCTCCGGACACAACCAACTTTGTTGTTTTTGGTTTCTCCGTAGTGGCCGATGGGCTTTTCCCCAATATTATCACAGGCTTGACAACCTCCCTCTTAGTTGGTACCTCCCCTTCCACACTGGTTGATTTCTCTTTTGTACTGTCCCTGATCATCATCACTGTCTGCGATGACTTCTTGGGTTCTTCCTCTCCTTGCACGATCTCGATCATACAAGCTTCATGGTGGGTTGGTAGTGGGTTTTGGTTAATGTTGGGTGCCTCGGGTGCCTGAACCTCAATCTTATTAGCATCAATAAGATCTTGGATTGCATGCTTCAGTTTCCAACATCTCTCAGTAGTATGCCCGGGAGCCCCCGAACAATATTCACATTTCACTGAGTGATCCAAATTTTGAGGTAAGGGATTTGGTAATCTAGGCTCAATAGGACTCAACAAACCTATTTGCTTCAATTTGTGGAATAAAGCAGTATAAGCTTCTCCTAATTCGGTGAATGTCCTTTGTCTCTGAGTCCTTTCATTCCTGAAAGTCGGATTTCCCCGGAAAGTTGGCCCTGTGGGATTTCTGTAGGCCCTTGGTGGTGGGTAGTTGTTATGGGGAGCTGGGTAGGCATTATGTGGGGTTGGCGCGTGCCATTGCGGGCGCGCTGGAGGTTGGGTGTATGCTTGTGCTTGATGGACAGAAAAATGATGTTCTTGAGGAGGGTAATAGGATTGTGCGGGATAATTCGGAATGTGTGGGTAATTTGGGTGAGGGGGCCTGAATTGGTGATGGGGGGTAGGACCTTTGGATCGAGACCAATTACCAGCTTCTACCGTTGTGACATCCTCTTTTTTCTTCTTTCCGAGCGCACCTCATGTGCCGCTCTGAATAGCCTGCGTTGTTGCCTTGATCGCTGAATAACTTAAGATTTTGTTGGTCTTGAGGCCTTCTTCTATCATGCCTCCCATTTTGACCACTTCGTTGAAGGTTTTTCCCACTGAGGTCACCAAATGACCGTAGTAAGTTGGCTCGAGAGTCTGTAGAAAGTAATCTACCATCTCTCCCTCTCTCATAGGAGGATCAACTCTAGCCGCTTGTTCTCTCCAACGAAACCCAAATTCCCGGAAGCTCTCCCCCGGTTTCTTCTCCAGCTTTAACAATGTGAGGCGGTCAGGGACGATCTCAAGATTATACTGAAAGTGCCCGGCAAATGATTGCGCCAAATCATCCCAAGTGTACCATCTACTAGGATCTTGCCTTGTATACCATTCCAGCGCAGACCCGCTCAAACTCTGTCCAAAATAAGCTATCAGTAGCTCATCTTTGCCGCCTGCATCCCTCATCTTGCTGCAAAATCCTCGTAGATGAGACATGGGATCACCGTGTCCCTCATATAGATCAAACTTTGGCATTTTGAATCCCGCCGGCAATTGAACATCGGGGAAAGGACACGGGTCTTTGTAGGCCACACTGACTTGGCTGCCCAACCCTTGCATATTCCTAAGGGATTGCTCCAGGCTCTTGAATTTCCGTAGCATCTCATCTTGTTCTGAGCTATTGGCCGGTTTTTCCACTGGGGCTTCAAAGGGAGGAGTGTAGGCGGATGGTTCGGGTGCCCTGAATGTGGGTTCTGGGGGGTAATACTGAGTGTCGTGAACATGAAATAATGGTTCACTTGATGATCTTTGCAGTGGAGCTGGGGGAGGTGCCACAAAGACAGGGCCCTTTGGTGGTGGAGGGTTCTGATTTTGTGGTGGAGCTGGGTAGTCGCGAGCATCTCTTCCCTGGTGGTAATGGAGGTCTGGGACTCTTGTCGAGGGACCAGGAGAAAAGTATTCTGGGGTAAAACCTGGTAGGAAAGTAGGAGTAGCGGGTGCGTCAGGACTCTTTTGTGCTTTGGCTAGCGCCGTTTGCATTTCGCTCATTTCCAACCACATCTGTTCCATTTTTTCAAGAGCTTCTTTGAGCGTCCGGCTCATTGCTTTTTCTGACTTGCTGCTGTGGTCTGACCCAGTCATACTTTTAGGTACAGTCCTTTCGATCTTGTATGATAATTGTGTGATGCCAGTACACTCTAACACTAACTGAACAGAAAAACAACAAACTTGTTAGTGTTGAAATTTTAACAGATATGGTAAAAGCACATTGGGTATGCAATGTCCCTATGTAATGAACCATTTCTATTATGCTTTTGCTTAGACCGCATGCGTCATCCCAGCTTATCTTCTACGCCTATCCATTATTTCTCTTATTTCTCTTATTTATTTATCCCTTTTTTACTATAAGTAATGGTCGAATCTTATATAGATTGCCTACGTATCATGTCCCCGCATGAATCAGACCCTAGCGTAGTTCGTGTGAATACAATAAAAAATATTTTTCAAAAGGTTTTCCAAAAACAAACTGGATTTAACAACAAGTCAAACTTACAAAAGATGGTCAAAATACATTCAGCCCTTTTATACAAAAGTCTTATGACTAGACCCAAAAAGGAAATACAAGTTCATAACTAGGAAAGTTCTAAGATTTTGAGCTTTTGCGCGGGTGGGCCCTGTTTGGCCTGGCTGTGGTCCTTGGTGCAAGACTTCTTTGCAGATCTTTCAATTCTTCCATGATCCGACGGACATAATCCATGATAGAGGAAAAAAGGACATCCTGGGGCATCCTTTCACATGATAGGCACCTCATGTGAATGTAGTGTCCAATCTTGTCAATCCTTCTCCGAATGTTATCCCTTTCTCTGAATAACTGCTCTATCTGTCGGTTTTTTAATCCCAGTATTCGCGCCTCATCCGTAAGTCGATCTTGGAATCTTTTCATTTGTCCCTCCATTCGGGCCATCATCTTGTAGCACCGTTCCTTGTCTTCTCTAGCTTCAAGAGCCTGTCTGTGGATCTGTTCTTGGAGAGTGAAAATTGTCTCTCTTAATACCCCGACGCTCATCTCACAATCCCTTTTGACCTGCCGCAAGTATTCTCTTCGCTCCGCTGCGCCTCTTGCCCATCTGGCCTGCATCCCTTCCTTGCTAGCCTCAGACCTCTCCAACTTTTCTTGGCTTTCTTTGAGCTGTTGGTTTAGCTCGTCTATCAACCTTTGATCAGTTCGGCTTCTTGTTTGGCTGTTGGCTTCTTTTCTGATCCGCCAGATTCGAGCCTTGAGAGTGTCCTTTTCTTGAGTCAACTTCTTTTTGATCCCTTCGTCAGCTCCAATCTGTAAGCCATTTTCATATTGGAGATTCTGTACACGTTTCTCTAGTTCTCCAATACGATCTTTGTATTCACGTTCTTTAGCTAGCCAAGCTAATCTTTCTTGGATTTTATCATCGAAAGCTTGAACGTGAGGCCTTTTGGTAGGTCTGATCGCCTCGAGCTCGGGCCTAGGGCTCACACGAAAACTTTTTTGAAACCAAGAAACATACTCGGGATCGAACTCGCCTTTTATTGGGTCTGGTAATATGGTGTTACTCTTTAAATACCGGCAACAATGCCAATCTTCATTCACCATCTTCTCAGGGATAGCTGCCTCTGGATGCAATTCGATGGCTATGTTGCTCAAATCCATCTTCTCTGGTATCACCTGATATCTCCCAAGTTGTCTCAAAACTCTTTGAGGCGCATAGGGTTGTATACTTCTTGCCCCTATTATCATCAAATAGCCCTTTGAAGTAGTCATGTGAATGATCTCCTTTATCGAAAGCCACCCTATAGTCCATTCGATTTGATCCGCCCTCAATTTTCTTAGATAGAAAATCCATGCTTCAAACCCCTTGGGTGTTATAAAATCTCCTACCCTTTCTTCGTATTTAACGATGAAGTTGGTTCCGTCTGAAGCATGTTTTAAGAATTTAGGGTGGTTCCGAACATGTTCAATCATCCACATTTGCAGGAGAATGCTGCAGCCTTCAAAAAGCGGGCTTCCAGATTTGCATAAGGTCAAAGCCCGGTACATATCGGATAATACCAGTGGGACAATGGTGTGGTCTTTTTTATCCACAAGAACCTGTGCAATTATTGCCATGTGGGTATCTATGGAACCTTCTGAGTTTGGAAACACCATGATTCCTAGAAATGCCACAATAAAAGCGAATCGGCGATGAATCTCCCATAGGCCTTTGTTTTGTTGGTTATTCAATCCCTTTTCATGTGTTTCAAATCCGTCGGAGTTTCCGAATCTGTAATACAAGAAGTAGAACTTGCAACTCCCGTTTGTACGCGATCATTGCTTGTTTTCTTGCTGATCTTCAAGAGATCAAAGAATTTATGCACCGATGGGGCCTTGGGAAATATGAGCTTCTGCTCCTTTAACTCTTGGCCGAAAGCAATGTAACCGGCTATTTCCTCTAAGGTAGGAGTGAGTTCGAAATCGGAGAAATGGAACACGTTATTAACAGGATCCCAGAAGGTCACCAAAGCTTTGATCAAGTCATCCTGTGGCTTGACATACTGTCACACCTCTTTTTTACGCTGACCCGCGTGGGCGCAAGATATAAAAGAGAGTTTTTCCAATTAAAGGACAACCAAAACGGGGTTCATTTATTGAGAGATTCGGAGTCGCCACTTGGGAGATTCATGGTGTCCCAAGTCACCAGTTTGAAACCCGAATTGAGGAAAGGTTTGACTCTATTTAATGGTCGGCGAACCAGAAATCCGGATAAGGAATTCTGTTAACCCGGGAGAAGGTGTTAGGCATTCCCGAATTCCGTGGTTCTAGCACGGTCGCTCAACTGTCATATTCGGCTTATTTATCTGATTTTTTACAGTTATGTACTTAATGCAAATTAATATCCCATTACCGCTTTTATTATTATTATGATTTGCGAAAAGAATATTGCCTAAAAATATGTTTCGAATCACGTCACATGAAATGCACCCGGATTCTCGACATATTCTTATTCAACATTTTGGGATTTGGATTTGGGTCGCATGAAATGCACACCCGTGCTTAAGAAGGTAAAATTATTAAAATGCGCGCCTAGAGCGATTACTTATTTACACTTTTGAGAAGGCCTTGATATTTGCTAAGAAACAGCACATCTCGAACTCTAAGCACTTTATATATACACTTATGAGGGCCCTGCGATTTGTGTAACTGTTAGGCGAGGCGCACCTCTAATTCAAATTTAAAGCGAACTACATCCCGCTATATTTATTTAGGAGTTGATTCCAAATTATTTAAAACATGTTACGAGCCACACCACATGAAATGCGCCTGTGGTTCCTGACACGCTTTATTTAACCTTGTTCAAAATTGGAGTCGGGTCACATGAAATGCACCCCCCGATTCCTTTAATCTAATTACGTCGTTCAGTTGAGTAATAACTCACCAATTCCTACAATGCGACAAAATCCTACTCAACTATAACCAATTCGAGGAAACATACGATTAGTTAACTAAGTGAGTAGATTCGAGTCTATGGTGGACAATTATATGGAAAGAACTTACTTTGAATTCAAATAATCCTCAAAGAGCCACTGTCATATATTTTTTGCAAGTTCAAGATATCATTCCTCACGGGTGTTCAAATCACCTTAAACTTTCTGCTTAAACAAATAGCTAATCTCAATTTTAACATAAGATCTAGTATTAACAGATTTGGAAATTACACACCATGGATAGAGAAGATTAAACAGATATACGGCAGGAATAATTCAGGTTTATGTACATATCCAATGATAGTGTATCTTTGATCTAGATACATTTTTTCATAACCAAAACCAGTGAGACAAACCTAATTAAAGAATAACAAAACATATAAACATAAGAACTTTGGACAACTATATGTATTCAACAGACTTAAAAGGGAGCTTCAGGCTTCATTCTTTTCGAACCAAGAAGCTACAATGACAGAGATGTGTACCTGGAATATGGAAGAAGAAAGAAGAGTGAGCAGTGAACAAAGTGTGGTAATCAGCAGTATAGCAGTAACCACAGCAACCCAAATAATCCCAGCAAACAGACTCCAAGAAAAGAAATCAATGACAGAAGGCTTGAATACTTCAAAGAAAACCACAGCAAAGAATTCCCAATCAAACAGACCCTACACCTCTGAAATGCCCCAGAAAACTTGTGCACCCAATTGATTGAACCCCAAACGACTTCAAAACCACAAACCAAATACCTAAAGTTCTGCCTATTATTAAGGTCCAAGTGTATAACAGAAACACAGAAGACCAGCTCTCTTTTGGTTTTAGAATCAACTCAAAATAGAAACTCCAACTGGAGACTATCCTGTATGTATTCTATATACTCTCCTCACTGTATTTCAGACTGCTATGCTTAAAAGGCTCTTGCTCTAATGTCTGCTCCCTTTGTCCAGAAAAGAAAAAGAGATCCCCTACTATTCTGTTCAAACCTTATACTTATAGTTGAAAAACCAATGAAACTCTAAGGTACAATAATCAGAAAACCCACTCTGCCCATCCTCTCCTCTGCCAGCCCCATCATATTCTTTGTGTTAGCCACTAAGTCTTGTTTAAGTGTGGGCTTAAATTAATTTAAATGCTGAGTGCAAAACCTGGTGGAGTGCCCTGCTGTAACAGCAGGTTCCACTAGGTCGTGCATGGCATTTTAATCCTAAAGTATGCCACCTCTAATTAGTCATCTTACAGCTATATCCAAACAATCCCTAGTAAACACAATCCAACAGTGGTTCCATATGCAATCAATTTCTGCCATAAAAGCTAATAAACAGACTTACGAAGCTAATCGACAATGTTCGTATGACTCATATAAACAACAACAATCAATCCTTAACTCAGTGATTCGAAATGCCCAGGCAAACAAAACATAAAAATGCAGAACTTAGCTACTTGAGTATCGATTACAACCAATTCGCATTTCTATATCTTAATACACTCTGACATACAACAGAAATAAGAATGACCAAATAAAGGCCTTTCGAGGTAGAAGCAGAGAAGCTTAAAATCATTTACAAACGAACAACTAAATCAATACGGCGAACACAACAATAAAACAGAAGAAAAAAGATGAAAAATGAGATACCTCAAGAAGAGGGATCAAAATTGGACGGACTCGGCTCCAAAGGCTTCGAATTTGCACTCCTTTGAAGTAAACGGACTTTAATTGAAGCGTTTTTCAAACGAAAAACACTCCAATTAAGGTCCATTGCCTTCAATTACTATTGACTCGGCGAAATCCCTAATTTTGGGTTCTAGGGTTCTTGAGGCTCTACTTTAGGGCTTTGGCATTTCTGGTAAGATTCGAGCTAAACCAAGGCCGGTGGGGGTATGAGGGAGGTGAGGGGAAGCTATGGTGTGATTTTGAGGTGGTTTGGCGTGGGTTCGAGTTTGACTCGAATCTTCAAATGAAGATTCAAAGATTTCCGGAGTGATTCGAGGTAAAAGAAGGATGGATTCGTAATGGGGGAGTCGAGGTGGTCCTATGGTGTTAATTTGGTTGGGTTTGGCCTACTGGAACCGTCGTGAGGCGATTTCCGGCAGGCGGAGCACGGTGGTGGACGGCGAGGTTTAATTCGTCTCTAAGAGAGACGATGAAGGTAAGGAGGGGTCCGGCTTGGGGGCGGGGTGTGAGATGGACCTTATATATGAATTAAGAGATTAAATCCTGATCGTTGGATCATTTGCGATCAACGACCAGGATCTTCTCACTTAAACCAAACGGTGTCGTGTAGTGCTGATTTAAGATCGGACCGATCTTTGGAGTGAAACGGATCGGGTATCATGAAGTGATTAAGGCCATTGGATGATGAGAATCCAACGGCTAGGATCAAACCATGGGGCGATTAATGTGGTCCATCGGATCAACTCTGATCGACGGCTTGGATCTCTTCACTTAAAGCGGGACGACGTCGTTTGGGTGCCTGTGAGAGACGGACTGGGAGACGGGTTGGGGCGAAATGTTTGGGCCTGGTTCTGGTCCAAAAACCAAACGGCCCAGTTCCTGATTTCTTTGTATTCTATTTTCATTTTTTCTTCTTGTTCTTTCATTTTTCCTTTTAATTCCTAATTACCAAAATTCCTAAATTACATTGAAAAATTAACTTAAAATACCAATTAACTCATAATAATAAATATCACATATAATTAAACACCAATTTAGAATAAAATCACACAACTAGACCTTAAATGCTAAACAATGCAAAGTACGTATTTTGTGATTTTTCATTTTTTTGTAAAACAAACTTAATTACTCCTACTTGGAGTACTAAATCCTAGATGCAAATGTGACATATATATATATTTTTAATTTTTGTTAATTGAAACAAATAAACACACACACACAAATGCAAACAACAAAAGACAAATAGCATAAAAATCTATAAAAATTGCGAACAACACAACAATATTTAATCTTGAATTTTTGGGAGTAGTTCTCATATAGAGCAAAAATCACGTGCTCACAGCTGCCCCTCTTTGCGCGGAAACATGAAGAGTTTTCGTGCAAAGATAGTGAGCGAATACGAGCGATTTTTGCCCGTTTAAGCACTCTGTGTGAAGCATTTCTAAAAAGATCTTGACCGAGCCTTTACTTAAGGAGGCCTCCTACATATCCTGGGCTAAACAGGAATCAGGTCAATGTAGTTCGGGAAGTTTTGGTAGCTGGGACTACCATGACTGTTGCGATCTTGCTGTTACTGCTGTTACTGCTGTTACTGTCGTCGCCACTGCTTAACTGACCCCCTTATTACACCGTGCTTATATTACATTGTGCTAAACAAAAATAAGAAGCTAGACTAAGTTACAATACTACAAATTCTTATCTATCCTTTTTAACTTGATCTTGTCATGCTCCTTGCCATCCTGCCGGCTCTGATGTTTCCTCACGTGCTTCTTCTCCTCTGACAATTGTTGTCTCGGCCTATCTTGATTGCCGACCTCCGACCATTGGTTCCTTCTTTGTGGTCTTCGAACTATTCTCCTTCGAAATCTGAATCTATCTTTTCTGATCCTTGTTGCCTTCCTTCTGCTTACGAACTTGGATTCATGCCGGGGATTTCTGTTACATTCAACCGCTTTCCTCAACCAAATTAAAAATAAATCGCCACTCCATTCTTCGGGCGGGCTCCCTGACTTCAACTGCAACTTCAAAATAAAATCGTCACTCCATTCTTCAGGCGGGCTCCCTGACTTCAACTATAACTTCAAAAAATAAAATCGCCACTCCATTCTTCATGCCAATTGTTACTTCGGCCTATCTTGATTGCCGGACTCCGACCGTTGGTCCCTTCCTTATGGTCTTCGAACTATTCTTCGTCGAAGTCTGAATTCATCTTTCTGATCCTTGTTGCCTTCCTTTCGATTATGAACTTGGATTCACACTGGGGATTTCGTTATGCTCTACCACTTTCCCCAACCAACTTCAACAATAAATCGCCACTCCATTCTTCAGGCGGGCTCCCCGACTTCAACTACGACTTCAAAATAAATCGCCACTCCATTCTTCAAGCGGGCTCCCTGACTTCGACATTATCTTTTGAAAAATAAAACGCCATTCCTCTCTTCAGGCGGGCTCCTGACTTCAATCATCAACTCTGAAAATTAAACGCCATTCCTCTCTTCAGGCGGGCTCCCCGACTTCAACTACAACTTCAAAATAAAATCGCCACTCCATTCTTCAGGCGGGCTCCCTGACTTCAACTACATCTTCAAAAATAAATCGCCACTCCATTCTTCAGGCGGGCTCCCTGACTTCAGCTACACTTCACTAATTTCATCCTATCCTGATCGCCTTCCTTTGCTTTTGTACCATTTTCTTCTTCCTCCATTGCCTCTTGGGCCACCCTTTTCTTCTGAATTACCTCGTCTTGGAACTGCTTTCCCCCTGGGTCGTGATACTTTTCCTTTGGCTGCTGGAGATATATTTGGAACTGTTTACTCACCCACTGGTGATGATGCTGCTGGGGAAGTATTCTTATTTCCTTCACCCCTCATTCTCTCTCGGACTCGCCGGGGGTTGAAATGTTATGGACTGGGGATTATCCTGGCGGGGGACCCCTTTTCCTCTTCCTTCTTCCCATTCCTCCTCTGCTTCCTTGAAAACTTATGGGATATAATGCTGCTACGGGAATCTCGAAGTTGGTGTTTCATTTTCCCAACAATTGCTGGGGATGATACCGGCTCAAAGATCACTTCCTTGCATTGTCGGGCCTCTTTCAAAAACTATTATGCTCGGAACTGGTATTTCCCCAAAATCTTGTGTTTCTTTCTATCCTTATCCACTGGGTGTTTGCTTTCAAGAAAATTTTCGCAACAGGAGAAAATTTTCTGCCCCAGTTTGATAAACTTCTAGGTGGTATGCTTTTCCGCCGACGAACCCTCTTTTCCTGCTTTAAATCAAAGAAAAATTGTTAGTTTCAAAACGCAGTGAGTGGTCGTGCCACTCTTGTTGGGGCCATTTTCTTTTCTCTTTCAGCTGCTTGGCCTCCCTCGAACTTTGAGGACGATGTTGGGGCTTGCTGGGGACGATGCTCTTTCCACGGACGGTTTCTCATCTCTCCCTTTTATTCCAATCTTTGGTTTGATCCGACTCTTTTTAGCCGGTGATCTGTTGTGAGAAATCATCTTCCAAAGCCTTCTTGGTTACTGATTTGAAGGTTTTGGCCTCCACCCACTTGGTAAAATAGTCGATCGTTACCAGAATGAACCTATGACCATTGGAAGCTGCAGGTTCTATAGGTCCAATAACATCCATACCCCATGCGACAAACGGCCATGGTGCTGACATTGTATGCAATTCAGTCGGTGGAGAATGAATCAAATCTCCGTGTATCTGACACTGATGGCATCTTCGCACGAAACTTATACAATCACGCTCCATAGAGAGCCAGTAATATACTGCTCGAAGAATCTTCTTTGCCAATACATACCCGCTCATGTGTGGTCCACAAACTCCCGAGTGTATATCCGTCATCACTGTTGTGGCTTGACTTGCATCTATGCATCTTAACAATCCCAAGTCTGGGGTCCTTTTGTACAGCACCCCTCCACTAAGGAAAAATCCGTTCGCCAACCGCCGAATAGCTCGCTTTTGATCTCCAGTTGCTTGCTCTGGGTATACTCCTAACCTGAGGTATTCCTTGACATCATGAAACCATGGCTCACCATCCACCTCTTCCTCTATCATATTGCAATAGGCATGCTGATTCCGGACCTGAATATGTAACGGATCGACACGAACCTTGTCCGGATGATGTAGCATTGACGCCAAAGTAGCTAAAGCGTCGGCAACCTCATTATGCATCCTTGGGATATGTCTGAATTCTACCGATCGGAAACGCTTAGTCAGATCATGCAAACACTGACGATATGGGATAAGCTTTAGATCTCTGGTTTCCCATTCTCCCTGAATCTGATGTACCAGAAGGTCCGAGTCCCCCAAGACCAAGACGTCCTGTACATCCATGTCCACCGCTAATCGCAACCCCAAGATACATGCCTCGTACTCGGCCATATTATTGGTACAATGAAAACGCAGTTGAGCAGTAACAGGATAATGATGTCCTGTTTCAGAGATAAGCACAGCCCCTACTCCGACCCCCTTTGCGTTCGCCGCTCCGTCGAAGAAAAGCTTCCACCCTGGATCCTCAGTTAATTTCAACCCATCAATTTGCAATACTTCTTCGTCCGGAAAATACGTCCTCAGAGGTTCGTATCCGTCATCAACAGGATTCTCAGCTAAGTGATCGGCTAGGGCTTGAGCTTTCATAGCCGTCCTTGTCACGTATATTGTAAGGCCCCGTAAAATATTTGTGCATACAACCTAGTAGCTAGGGTGTCATGGTCCGAATAATGTGTTCGGACCCTTGGTAATGATTTAAGTTTCAAAAATGTAGAGAAATAATTTTTCCGAAAAAGTGTCAAATGTGCGGTCAAGAATGCGACCGCAAACCTGACATGCGGACCGCATTCTGACCGCAAATCGTTCCAGAGAGTTGCCCAAATCCGTGTCAAATGTGCGGTCGATATGCGATCGCATGTCAATCCGCGGTGCACTTTTGCGACCGCAGAATCAACATGCGGTCCGCATAGTGACCGCATGTCTTAACAGAACCTGCGAAATTTTTTGAGCCATTCTGCGGTCACTATGCGGACCGCATGTTGATTCTGCGGTCGCATAGTGACCGCATATTTGACCCCGGCCCAGATTTTTGTAACATTTTGACCCGATCTCTTCTTTAATATAACACCCTTCTTCTTCATTTTATCATATCATCTCACCAAAATTAGAGAGAGAAGAGAGGGTTTTTAGAGAGAGAAGTTCTTCATCTTCAAAGATTGTTCCAACCACTTAATTCCAAGGGATCCTAGGGCAAGGATTCAACTTCCCCAATATTTTCAAGGTAAAAACCCTAACTATTTTCTTTGATTTTCAGTTTTAATTGGGTAAAGGGAGGTTTGCATATAATAGCTTTTGAAAATAGAATTTTTACACTCATGCATGATTATTGAACTTGATTTCTAGTAAAAAGAAGTGAGTAGAAGTAAGAGTCTTCAAGAACAAGGTTGGCAAGAGTAAGATAGCTTGGGTAAGCATAAAGTAGGAAGTTAACGGGACAAAACTCATCACCAGGTATGTATGGCTAATTTTGATTCTTGTAAAATCGCCCATATGTGTGAAATTGTTTGGCATGTGTTAATTTGAGAGATTTTATGTGATTTTTCGATATCATTGTTGGGTATACAAATGATGATTGAACTACATTTGGTATGGTTTGAAATATGAATTGAAAGATGACAAAGGAATTGGAAATTGGTAAAGAACTGAGGAAAATTGTTGTTATGGCATATATGGTTCCTTTTGGAAAGAGATGAAACACTTGAATTGTGGAAATATTGTAACATGGTTGTGATATTGAATTGAGAAGAAATTGAGAACATGAACCAATGTGTAAGTTGCTTATTTGAACTTGTTGAAATTGTGTGTAGTACCTAATCTGCTGTTTGAAATTGTTGTGTTTTCAACTGTAAGGCGGGGTCGTGTTGTGCGCTGCAACGTGGTGAAATAAGGTTTGGGTTGGGGTGATAAGGGTGGCCGAGGTAATAAGGGTGGTCAGGGGCAATAAGGATGGAAAGCGATCGAAATCGCTATTGAAAATTGATACATAAATCAATAATGTGAAATTGTGAAAGGAGACAACAGGAGAGTTTGCAACCTGTGGGGCACTGATTGCCCCTTTGTTTGACTACTTGTACTTTACGTGATTGATTGGTTATTGTTAAATTGGTTGATTGTAGGAAGTGCTTTGTGTTGAGAATTATTTGAAATAAGGAAAATGTGGAAACATGGTTGGTTGGCTTAATTAATTGTTGATGTAATTTAATGGCTTGAGTTTACTCGGGACAAAGTTTGTCCATACATACCAGTACAATTCAAGTGTACTGACGTCCCTTTTGCCGGGGGCGCTACATTCGTGTTATGATTGTAGGTGGATCAGTAGCAGGCACTTCAGCTCATCGGCAGTAGTATCCTTCTCCTTCCACTGCCCATTTTGGTGAGCCCCTTTCTTCCTCGGGGCCTTGTGTGGTTCATGCCACTCGGTTTAGATTTCATTTTGGTTTTGTAAGGTATAGCCGGAGCCTTGTTACCGGCAAGTATTGTATTTCCCTTTTTGTATCCTAGAGGCTGCATAGACATGTAAACTGTGGGACTCCAGTATTATGTAGATATTATATTATGTCGGGCGTTGTAAAAATTACAAACTTGTTAATGAATCACTCGTATGGTTTTATTTGTTTAATGTGAAATCAATTATGATTAGTAATATATGTGGTTAATGAGAAACAGTCAACACAGGGGTAACGCGTGGGAATGAAAGGCACCCAGGTCCGCTTGACTGGGGCAACCCGGTCAAGGCGCCGGTCATGTTCCTCGATTTGGGGCGTGACAAACTTGGTATCAAAGCTTAAGGTTTTAAAGTGTCCTAGGATGTCTCGGAGCCGTGTCTAGTAGTGCCCTTCTTATAGGTGTGTTGTCGACCACATCATATAAGTAGGGGGCTACACGAGCATTTAGGAATTTACCTACTTCTTTGATAATCTATATCGTGCGGTAAAGTGCAATGTGGAGATATCCGTGTCTAATTCGTGCCTTGTTCCCAAATTTTCAGAATATGGCACCTAAGAAGAAGGCTAGACTCGGCCTTAGGGCCAATGCGGGCCCAAGTGCAGCTGTTAATCATGTACCCGATGCCGTGGGAGAGAATGACCCACCAGTCCCGAATTTGCCTGGCCCATCTGTTCAAAACCCAAGTGTCCCTATTCCAGTCGCGGCAGAGGATGCCACCATTCCTCCTGCCGGTGTTCCTGACTCAGATACAGTTCCCGCTTCGGGCTCTGGTATCTCTAATGAAGAACTTAGGGGAGCCATCCATATGTTAACACAGTTAGTGGCTGCCCAGGCCCAGAGATCCCATGATGCCCCTGCATCCTCCAGCGGACAGGGAGATTCTTTTGGCTCTAGAGTCCATCAATTCTTGCGATTGGCCCCTCCAGAATTTTCAGGTACCGATCCAGAGGCTGACCCACAGGAATTCCTTGATGAGATATACAAGACCCTCGGAGTGATGAAGGCTACAGATATAGAGGGGGTAGAGTTGGCCTCTTACAGGCGGAAGGGAGCGGCACGTTCATGGTTCGAAATGTGGGAGGATTCCCGTGAGGAAGGGAGCCCTCCGGCCAGATGGGATGAGTTCGTAGATGCATTTATGGACCACTTCTTGCCTGCCGAGGTGATGGCAGCCCGCGCCACAGAGTTCGAGGTCCTCAAGCGGGGCAGTATGAGTGTTTGGGAGTATCACATGGAGTTCGTAAGGTTGTCCAAGTATGCTCCTCATTTAGTGTCGACCATGGATGCCCGGGTTCGACGGTTTGTTCAGGGCCTTAGCCCTTTGGTGGTGAATGAGGCCGCCACAGCAGCTTTGCACTCAGACATGAACTATGGGAGGATTGTGGGGTTTGCTCAGGCCACAGAGGCCAGGAAATTGAAGATTCGTGCAGAAAGAGAAAGTAGCAACAGGGCCCGGTCAATGGGTCGTTCGGGGAGATCACTTCCAGGGAAGGGGTCATCAGGGCCATCCCAGTCATATGCTCGGTCCTCCGCGAGTGCACCGCCATCCGTGCACAGTCATCAGCAGGGCAGTTACTCGAGACCTGGTTCAGACAGCAGGAGGTCTCGTCAGTCTGGTCATCCTGGGGTGAGATCCCAGCAGCCGGGGAGACCTACATGCCCCAAGTGTGGGAGATTTCATACAGAAACTTGCTACCTTGACCTTCCAGTGTGCTTCGGGTGCGGGGTGAGAGGTCACATTCAGCGGGACTGCCGTGCACCCCGTCGGGGTATAGGTAGGGGATCTGCTCAGTCATCCGGTTCTTCAGCTGCTACATCATCAGCGCGTACTCCAGCAGCAGCAGGGCGTGGTGCATCTAGGGGTGGAGCTCGGGGTAGGGGTGGACCTAGCCGATTCTATGCATTGAATGACCGCCAAAATGCCGAGGCTTCTCCAGATGTTGTTACAGGTATCCTGTCTGTTCGGACTATTGATTGCTATGCCCTTATTGATCCGGGGTCCTCCTTGTCTTATGTTACTCCATTCATTGCTTCAAGTTTTGGAATAGAATCCGAACAGCTTCATGAGCCGTTCTCTGTGTCGACTCCAATCGGTGATTCTATTACAGCCTCACGAGTCTATAGGAATTGTGTTGTTACGGTGGGTGGTCGTGATACCACGGCCAATCTTATTGAGCTTGGGATGGTAGATTTTGATGTAATTATGGGGATGGATTGGCTCTATTCGTGCTTTGCCAAACTTGGCTGTCGAACGAGAGTTATGAGGCTCGAGTTCCCTAACGAGCCAGTTATTGAATGGAGAGGAAATGGTGTAGTGCCAAGGGGTAGGTTTATTTCCTACCTTAAGGCTTCGAAGATGATTAAGAAAGGGTGTATCTATCACCTGGTTCGGGTAACGGACACCACCTCGGAGGTGCCTACCCTCGAGTCCGTGCCAATTGTGAATGAATTTCCTGAAGTGTTTCCAGATGAGCTTCCAGGCATCCCGCCGGATAGGGAGATTGATTTCGGAATCGATGTAATGCCAGATACTCAGCCAATATCCATTCCACCTTACAGAATGGCGCCAGCAGAGTTAAGGGAGTTAAAGGAGCAGCTGAGGGATTTATTAGAGAAAGGGTTCATACGACCGAGTGTGTCGCCGTGGGGTGCTCCGGTTCTCTTTGTCAGAAAGAAGGATGGGTCACTTCGAATGTGTATCGATTATCGGCAGCTCAACAAAGTCACCATCAAGAATAAATATCCTTTGCCTCGAGTGGATGATCTGTTTGACCAATTGCAGGGAGCGAGGTTCTTCTCAAAGATTGATTTACGGTCTGGGTACCACCAGTTAAAAATCAGGGAGCAGGATATTCCTAAGACCGCCTTCGGAACTCGTTATGGTCACTTCGAGTTTTTGGTCATGTCTTTTGGGCTAACCAATGCCCCAGCAGCTTTCATGGACCTTATGAATCGGGTTTTCAAGCCATTCCTAGATTCCTTTGTGATTGTATTCATTGACGATATTCTCATCTACTCTCGGAGCGGGGAAGATCATGCCGTTCACCTCAGAGCAGCATTGCAGACCCTTCTTCAGCATCAATTGTATGCCAAGTTCTCAAAATGTGAGTTTTGGTTGGAGTCCGTAGCTTTTCTAGGGCATGTTATTTCCGGTGAGGGAATTATGGTGGATCCTCAGAAGATTGCGGCAGTGAAAGATTGGCCTAGACCCACGACCCCGACAGAGATTCGCAGCTTTTTGGGTCTGGCAGGGTACTATCGGAGGTTTGTAGAGGGATTCTCAACCCTCGCCTCCCCGTTGACTAAATTGACGCAGAAAGCAGTTAAGTTCCAGTGGTCCGAAGCATGTGAGAAAAGTTTCCAAGAACTGAAGTCAAGATTGACCTCGGCACCAGTATTGGCCTTGCCAGAAGGCACAGAGGGATTTGTGGTTTATTGTGATGCCTCCAGAGTCGGTTTGGGATGTGTATTGATGCAGCACGGAAAGGTTATAGCTTATGCTTCCAGACAACTCAAGAACCATGAGAAGAATTATCCGACGCATGATTTGGAACTTGCAGCTGTTGTGTTTGCTTTGAAAATATGGCGGCACTATCTTTATGGAGTGCATGTAGATGTGTTTTCGGACCACAAGAGCCTCCAGTATTTGTTCAAGCAGAAAGAGCTGAATCTGAGACAGCGGCGGTGGTTAGAATTACTCAAGGACTATGATATGGACATATTGTACCATCCAGGGAAGGCAAATGTGGTAGCCGACGCTCTTAGTCGGAAATCCATGGGTAGTTTGGCTCATTTGGGTGTGGATCAGAGACCCCTGGCTCGAGAGGTCTACCAATTAGCCAGTTTGGGGGTTCGTATATCAGCGGCAGACGAGGGGGATATCTTGGTACATAATGGAGCGGAATCATCATTGGTTGCGGAAATCAAGGAAAAACAGTTCATGGATCCAGCATTGGTTCGGGTGAAGGAAGCAGTCATGAATGACAAGACCTCAGCATTTGTACTCAGCAACGAAGATGGTGTATTGCGGTGTCAAGACAGGCTATGTGTCCCGGATGTGGACGAGCTTCGGGAAAGAGTGATGGCAGAGGCTCATACTTCCAGGTATTCTGTGCACCCTGGTTCAACGAAAATGTATCACGATCTCAAGGAGATTTATTGGTGGAACGGTATGAAAAGGGATGTGGCAGGCTTTGTAGCTAAATGTCCGAACTGTCAACAAGTGAAGGCCGAGCATCAACGACCCGGTGGATTAACTCAGCTGATAGAAATACCAAGGTGGAAATGGGAGATGATCAATATGGATTTCGTGGTGGGGTTACCTCGCACTCAGCGTAAGTTTGACTCAATATGGGTGATAGTAGATCGACTCACCAAATCAGCTCACTTCCTGCCTGTCAAGTCCACTGATACTGCAGAGCAATATGCAAGATTGTACATCAGAGAGATAGTAAGGCTTCATGGTACTCCACTTTCTATCATCTCAGATCGCGGGGCTCGGTTCACCGCTAACTTTTGGAAGAAGTTTCAGCAAGGTTTGGGAACTCAGGTGAATCTCAGCACAGCTTTCCATCCACAGACCGATGGACAGGCCGAGCGGACCATTCAGACGCTCGAAGATATGTTGCGGGCTTGTGTCTTAGATTTTAAAGGTAATTGGGATGAACACTTGCCACTGATAGAATTTGCTTACAATAACAGCTATCATGCTAGCATTCAGATGGCCCCATTTGAGGCATTGTACGGGAGAAGATGTAGATCGCCAATCGGGTGGTTTGAGGTAGGTGAAGCGGAATTGCTAGGGCCGGATATGGTGTACGAAGCTATGGAAAAGGTCAAGGTTATTCAGGAGAGAATGAAAACAGCACAGAGTCGTCAAAAGTCCTATGCGGACGTTCGTCGAAGGGATTTGGAGTTTCAAGTCGATGATTGGGTGTTCTTGAGGGTATCTCCTATGAAGGGAGTCATGCGATTCGGAAAGAGAAGGGAAATTGAGTCCTAGGTATGTCGGGCCATATCGGATCGTTCAAAGGATTGGTCAAGTTGCTTATAGGCTAGAGTTGCCTCCTGAGATGTCATCGGTGCATCCGGTATTCCATGTGTCCATGTTGAAGAAAGTGATTGGAGATCCATCCACCATCATGCCAGTCGAAGCTATAGAGGTTAATGAAAATTTGTCATATGAAGAAGTTCCAGTTGCCATTCTTGATAGGCAAGTCCGTAAGTTGAGAAATAAGGAAGTTGCCTCTGTTAAAGTATTGTGGCGAAGTCAACAAGTTGAGGAGGCCACATGGGAAGCGGAAAAAGAGATGAAAGAAAAGTACCCCCATTTGTTTGATCAAGCCTAGAAGAAATTAGGTGACCCTTCTACTCCTAGTAATTGTCATCTTGTCAAGTTGTTTCTCTCTTAGTATTAGTAAAGTCTCCTTTGTTTTGTAACGAGATTTATGTGTTAAATAAACAACTAATAGTAAGTGTAGATTGGTAATGGTTTGTTGAGTGTACATGGTGTGTTAAAATGGTTAAATAAGGTAAGAATTCATTGAAGTGACTAGTTTATGTGCAATTGTAACAATGTGATAGAATATGTGCATTCGTTAAGGTAAGAAAGTGTATACAAGTTGTGAAAGGTGTTGTAGTTGTATATTGTTGTTTGGTAATGTGTTTCGGGGGCCCTCTGACAGGTGGATATGTCCATAATACAAAGGAAACTCTGGCGAAATTTTTCTAAAATATAAGAGTTAGTCAAAATCTTGATAGCTTGCATACCATGTCTTTCAAAACTCATTTATTTCAAAATCCTCATTCGAGGACGAATGATCTTAAGGGGGAGGATGTAAGGCCCCGTAAAATATTTGTGCATACAACCTAGTAGCTAGGGTGTCATGGTCCGAATAATGTGTTAGGAATGCGTAGAATTCTTCGCGGCGAGCTTGCGAGCCGCGGTTCGGACCCTTGGTAATGATTTAAGTTTCAAAAATGTAGAGAAATAATTTTTCCGAAAAAGTGTCAAATGTGCGGTCAAGAATGCGACCGCAAACCTGACATGCGGACCGCATTCTGACCGCAAATCGTTCCAGAGAGTTGCCCAAATCCGTGTCAAATGTGCGGTCGATATGCGATCGCATGTCAATCTGCGGTGCACTTTTGCGACCGCAGAATCAACATGCGGTCCGCATAGTGACCGCATGTCTTAGCAGAACCTGCGTAATTTTTTGAGCCATTCTGCGGTCACTATGCGGACCGCATGTTGATTCTGCGGTCGCATAGTGACCGCATATTTGACCCCGGCCCAGATTTTTGTAACATTTTGACCCGATCTCTTCTTTAATATAACACCCTTCTTCTTCATTTTATCATATCATCTCACCAAAATTAGAGAGAGAAGAGAGGGTTTTTAGAGAGAGAAGTTCTTCATCTTCAAAGATTGTTCCAACCACTTAATTCCAAGGGATCCTAGGGCAAGGATTCAACTTCCCCAATATTTTCAAGGTAAAAACCCTAACTATTTTCTTTGATTTTCAGTTTTAATTGGGTAAAGGGAGGTTTGCATATAATAGCTTTTGAAAATAGAATTTTTACACTCATGCATGATTATTGAACTTGATTTCTAGTAAAAAGAAGTGAGTAGAAGTAAGAGTCTTCAAGAACAAGGTTGGCAAGAGTAAGATAGCTTGGGTAAGCATAAAGTAGGAAGTTAACGGGAGAAAACTCATCACCAGGTATGTATGGCTAATTTTGATTCTTGTAAAATCGCCCATATGTGTGAAATTGTTTGGCATGTGTTAATTTGAGAGATTTTATGTGATTTTTCGATATCATTGTTGGGTATACAATTGATGATTGAACTACATTTGGTATGGTTTGAAATATGAATTGAAAGATGACAAAGGAATTGGAAATTGGTAAAGAACTGAGGAAAATTGTTGTTATGGCATATATGGTTCCTTTTGGAAAGAGATGAAACACTTGAATTGTGGAAATATTGTAACATGGTTGTGATATTGAATTGAGAAGAAATTGAGAACATGAACCAATGTGTAAGTTGCTTATTTGAACTTGTTGAAATTGTGTGTAGTACCTTATCTGCTGTTTGAAATTGTTGTGTTTTCAACCGTAAGGCGGGGTCGTGTTGCGCGCCGCAACGTGGTGAAATAAGGTTTGGGTTGGGGTGATAAGGGTGGCCGAGGTAATAAGGGTGGTCAGGGGCAATAAGGATGGAAAGCGATCGAAATCGCTATTGAAAATTGATACATAAATCAATAATGTGAAATTGTGAAAGGAGACGGCAGGAGAGTTTGCAACCTGTGGGGCACTGATTGCCCCTTTGTTTGACTACTTGTACTTTACGTGATTGATTGGTTATTGTTAAATTGGTTGATTGTAGGAAGTGCTTTGTGTTGAGAATTATTTGAAATAAGGAAAATGTGGAAACATGGTTGGTTGGCTTAATTAATTGTTGATGTAATTTAATGGCTTGAGTTTACTCGGGACAAAGTTTGTCCATACATACCAGTACAATTCAAGTGTACTGACGTCCCTTTTGCCGGGGGCGCTACATTCGTGTTATGATTGTAGGTGGATCAGTAGCAGGCACTTCAGCTCATCGGCAGTAGTATCCTTCTCCTTCCACTGCCCGTTTTGGTGAGCCCCTTTCTTCCTCGGGGCCTTGTGTGGTTCATGCCACTCGGTTTAGATTTCATTTTGGTTTTGTAAGGTATAGCCGGAGCCTTGTTACCGGCAAGTATTGTATTTTCCTTTTTGTATCCTAGAGGCTCCATAGACATGTAAACTGTGGGACTCCAGTATTATGTAGATATTATATTATGTCGGGCGTTGTAAAAATTACAATCTTGTTAATGAATCACTCGTATGGTTTTATTTGTTTAATGTGAAATCAATTATGATTAGTAATATATGTGGTTAATGAGAAACAGAGTCAACACAGGGGTAACGCGTGGGAATGAAAGGCACCCAGGTCCGCTTGACTGGGGCAACCCGGTCAGGCGCCGGTCATGTTCCTCGATTTGGGGCGTGACATATATGATGTCGAACTCTGTAAGTAATATTTGCCATTTGGCTAACCTCCCTGTAGGCATAGGTTTCTGGAAAATATACTTCAACGGATCCAAACGCGAAATGAGGTAAGTGGTGTAAGAAGACAAATAATGTTTTAGCTTTTGGGCTACCCAAGTCAAAGCGCAACATGTCTTTTCTAGATGAGTGTACTTGACCTCGTGGACCGTGAATTTCTTACTGAGGTAGTAAATGGCCCGTTCCTTCCTGCCAGTAAGATCATGCTGCCCCAGTACGCAACCGAACGAATTCTCCAAAACCTTCAGATAAAGAATCAGGGGTCTGCCCTGTTCAGGCAGAACTAGTACGGGTGGGTTTGACAGATACCCTTTGATTTGGTCGAACGCTTCCTGACATTCTGTCGTCCATTCTATCGCCGCGTCTTTCTTCAACAGACGGAATATGGGCTCACAGGTTGCTGTAAGCTGAGCAATAAATCTGCTGATGTAATTCAGCCTTCCCAACAGACTCATTACCTCTGTTTTATTCTTTGGCGGGGGTAGCTCCTGAATGGACTTGATTTTGGATGGATCCAACTCAATGCCCCTTCGGCTGACGATGAATCCTAGCAACTTTCTTGATGGAACTCCGAATGCACACTTGGCCGGATTGAGCTTGATGTCATATCTTCGAAGTCTTTGAAAGGATTTCCTGAGATCGGCAACGTGGTCTTCTCGACGTCTAGATTTTATGATCACATCATCCACTGTGACGACCCAAGGGTCATCACTTGTTTTATTAATCATTCCGAGCTTTTGAGGTCTTGAAAACCTCATTTATAGTTGCCTCGATTTGCGTGCACAGTCCGGGCACAAAGTTGGAAAAGATTTATGTTGAAATATGTGAAATATGTGAAAAAGTAGAAGAATTTTGATATTAATATTGATATGGTTGACTTTGGTCAACATTTTTGGTAAACGGACCCGGATCCGTGATTTGACTATTTCAGAAAATCCGTAGAAAAATATGGAACTTGGGCATATGTCCGGAATTGAAATCCGAGGTCTAGAACCCCGGTAAAAGAATTTTTCTGTTAAATTGTTTTCTGAAAATGCTTAAGGAAAATGAAACTGAATTTTTATTAAAAAGTACTGGTATCGGGCTCGTATTTTGGTTCCGACGCCCGGTATAGGTCATATATATTGGTTAAGCGCTTCCTGTAAAGTTTGGTTGAAAACGGACGTCGTTTGACGTGTTTCGGCCTTAAATTGGAAAGTTTGGAAATTATGAAATCTTAAAGAATTCTTGAGTTTTAAGGCTCAATTCATGGATTTTGATGTTATTTTAGCGATTTGATCGCGCGAGCAAGTTCGTATGATGTTTTTAAGTTAGTGTGCATATTTGGTTTGGAGCCCCGAGGGCTCGGAAGTGTTTCGGAGGTGGTTCGGGGTGTTTTTGAACTTAAGAAAAACTGCAGAAATCTGCAAGCAGGCATTTCCTCATCGCGTTCGCGATGCTTTGGTCGCGTTCGCGAAGAACATTTCATTCCTTCTTCGCGTTCGCGTCATGTTGATCGCGTTCGCGATGCCCAGCATTTTCCTTCATCGCGATCGCGGACTCCTTCTCGCGTTCGCGCAAAGCAAATTGAACCAGTCATATTTTCCTTTACGCGTTCGCGTGTCTTAGCCCGCGTTCGCGTAGGCCAAATTTGAAGCCCAGTATTTTCTTCTTCGCGTTCGCGACTCACCCTACGCGAACGCGATGGCCCGATATTTTCCTTCATCGCGAACGCGACCAGGGAGTCGCGAACGCGTTGAACAAATTATTGCCCAGTCATTTTAATCCCAAAACAGAACAGAAACGGGATAACAAATCCCATTTCTGTTCAACCCCTTCTTCACAACCCCTTGGACGATTTTTGAGCTATTCTTCACCAAACTTCTTGGGTAAGTGATTCTTAACTCGTTTTCTTCATTTTCCATCAATATTATTTGAATTCCTAAGCCTAAATAGGTGTAAATGGGTAGAAAAATTGAGAATTTAGTATAGTAAGGGTTTTCAATGAATTTACGATCTAGACTTCGTTTTGGAGTCGAATTTAAGAACAAATTGTATATTTGAACTCATGGAGGATTGGGTGAACTTATTTTGGTCCGAAACTTGAGTTTCGATTATGTGGGCCCGGGGTCGATTTTTACTATTCCGGGCAGAATGTTGTAAAAATCATATTTAACAATATGAACTAGTTTGTTAAGTAGAATTGATGATATGAAATCAATTGTGTATAGATACGGTTGGATTGAAGTCAAATTCGAAAGGAAAAGGCATTGCTACGGATTGAATCGTTCGTGAACTTTCGAGGTAAGTGTTTGTTCTATCCTAGTTTGTAGGAATATGAATTTAGTTATGAATAAAATGTTGAATAAGAATTATTGGTGTTATACCGGTAATGAAGGTAAATTGTTGAAATTATTATAAATTATTGGTTTAAAAACCGGTAATTATAAATATTGTTAATACAGAGATTATTGGCTAAATGCCGGTAATATATATATATTTATGAAATGGGATCGTGTGGTACGCCGACCACTTATATATTTATGAAATGGGATCGTGTGGTACGCCGACCACGAAGTGATTTGAATCTTGGCATTGGCCATAGTTGCCGGTAGCCTATTGTTATATTTGGGAGCGGGTGGTACGCCTACCACAAGATATGATTGTTGATATATTTGGGAGCGGGTGGTACGCCTACCACAAGATATAACTATTGATATATTTGGGAGCGGGTGGTACGCCTACCACAAGATATAATTATTGATATATTTGGGAGCGGGTGGTACGCCTACCACAAGATATAATTACTGTGATAGTTGGGAGCGGGTGGTACGCCTACCACGAGACATGAAATGAAAGAGGAAATTGAGACATGAAAATAAGATTATTTTGGACATCTTGAGTTATTGAATATTATTATATTATTTCAGAGCAGAGTATTTCTTCATAAATGTATTATATATATATATATATATATCTATATTGCAACTGTACAGGTTTAGGTGGGTGACTGGCCTTAGCCTTGTCACTAGTTCGCTGGGATAGGCCAGGCACTTACCAGCACATGGGGTCGGTTGTGCTGATACTACACTCTGCGCTCTACTTTTTGCGCAGATACAGGTTACGGACAGCAGCAGCGGCAATAGCGACTTGTGGATTTTTCGACTACTGAGACTACGAGGTAGCCTTGCAGGCGTCCGCAGGACCCGTTGTCTCTCCTATCTATGCTTTTCATTCCGTTATCTCATGTAATCGAGATAAACAGCTTGTATTTTCTTTCAAACAATTATGTGTATTATTCTTAGAAGTTCGTGAGTATTGTGACACCAGTCTTGGGTAGTGTATCAGATTTGGAGTTTTCTTTATCATATCTGACTAAGTCTTCCGCTAATTTTGATTATTCCGCTGTAATTTTTTATGTTGTTAATAATAAATTGGTTATTAATGGAATTGTTATAAATATTTGGCTTGCCTAGCTTCTATTTAGTAGGCGCCATCATGACCCCGATGGTGGGAAATCCGGGTCGTGACAAGTTGGTATCAGAGCACTAGGTTGCATAGGTCTCACAACTCACGAACAACCTTAGTAGAGTCTGAAGGATCGGTACGGAGACGTCTGTATTTATCCTCCAGAGGCTACAGAGTTAGGAAAATATTCTCTTTATTCTTTCCGGTCGTGCGACTTGATCTTTTGAATGTTAATTGAACTTCTACTCTGTTCTTCCGCAGATGGTAAGGACACGTGCATCCTCATCTACCGACCAGCAGCCCGAGATCCCAGCAGCGACAGCTCCTGCTAGGGGTAGAGGCCGAGGTCGAGGTCGTCCTAGAGGACAAGGTAGGGGCAGAACTCAGCCCCGAGCAGCAGCACGAGTGGCAGAACCTCAGGTTCATATAGAGGAGGAAATTCCAGCCCCAGCAGCTCCAGTAGGCCCAGCTCAGGTCCCAGGAGGAGCTTTATTTTCACCGGATCTTCAGGATGCTTTGGTCCGGATAGCAGGTTTTATGGATCATGTCACTAGAGCGGGTTTATTACCGGTAGCACCAGCCACTTCTCAGGCCGGAGGAGGTAATCAGACTCCTGCTACGCGCACTCCGGAGCCAGTAATTCCCCAGGCTCAGGATCCTGTGATTCAGCCAGTTGAGGCAGTTCGACCTATTATTGCGACTCCGTCTAATGATGGTGTAGCCATGTCTGCTGATGCGTTGTGGAGATTGGACAGGTTTACCAAACTGTTCACTACCACATTCAGTGGCACTCCTTCAGAGGATCCACAGGACTTCCTATACAACTGCCACGAAGTTCTCCGTACTATGGGTATTGTGGAGACAAATGGTGTGGATTTTGCTACTTTTCGGTTATCCGGTTCCGCCAAGACTTGGTGGAGAGATTATTGTCTAACCAGGCCAGCGGGATCGTCATCTTTGACTTGGGAGCAGTTTGCAGAATTATTCTTGGAGAAGTTCCTTCCAACAACTCAGCGGGAGTTTATGCGCAGACAATTTGAGCGTCTTCATCAGGGTTCTATGTCTGTCACACAGTACGAGACTAGGTTCGTGGACCTGGCTCGTCATGCTGTTATCATACTTCCCACGGAGCGGGAGAGAGTGAGGAGGTTTATTGATGGCTTGAATCAGCCAATTCGGCTACAGATGGCTATGGGTGCAGGAACTGAAATCACTTTTCAGGAGGCGGCTAATGCAGCCCGCCGGATAGAGATGGCTCTGTCACAGGGAGCGAGACATGGATCAGATAAGAGATCTCGTAATTCTGGTAGATTCAGTGGTACCTCATCTGGAGATAGAGATTTTTATGATAGAGGCCATCCTCCTATGCCTTATCAGTCAGCTCTTCAGGTTTCTCATGATGCTTCAGGTGATCGTAATTCTCAGCCACGCTACTCTGATCAGCAGCCTATCAGTGCACCACCACTTCGCCATTTTCAGCAGCCGAGGGCTTGTTTTACGTGCGGTGATTTTAGGCACATTGCAAGGTATTGCCCTCGAGCTTCTGACAGATCTCACCAGCAGGGTTCTCGTGCCATGATTCAGGCCCCAGTTCCCTCACAGCCTGCCCAGCCGGCTAGAGGCGGAGGTAGAGGACATAGAGGTGGAGGTAGAGGTCATAGAGGTGGAGCTCGGACCGATAGAGGTAGAGACCAGCCAGCAGCTGATCGTCCTAGAGATACTGCTCAGGGTGGTGGGGCACAGCCCCGATGTTATGCACTTCCCGCCGGACCAGAGGCTGAGTCTTCTGATGCCGTCATTACAGGTATTATTTTGGTTTGTGATAGAAAGGCATCAGCATTATTTGACCCTGGGTCTACATATTCGTATGTGTCTTCCTATTTTGCACCATACTTGATTCAGCCCGGTGATCCACTGAGTGTTCCTGTTCATGTGTCTACACCAGTAGGCGACTCTATTGTGGTTGATCGGGTTCATCGGTCATGTATTATAGTAATTGAGGGTCTCGAGACCCGTGCTGATTTATTACTCCTAAATATGGTGGACTTCGATATTATACTAGGCATGGACCTGGCTATCTCCGTATCATGCTATTTTAGATTGCCATGCCAAGACTGTGACTTTAGCCCTGCCGAATTCGCCTCGTATAGAGTGGAAAGGAATTTCAGGTCATACTAGCCGTAATGTTATTTCTTATGTTAAAGCTCGGCGTATGGTTGGAAAGGGATGCTTGGCTTATTTGGCCTATGTCCGTGATTCTAGTGCCGAGGTTCCTTCTATTGACTCTGTGCCTGTGGTTCGCGAATTTCCTGAAGTATTTCCTTCAGACTTGCCAGGTATGCCGCCCGATAGGGACATTGATTTTTGCATTGATTTGGCTCCGGGCACTCAGCCCATTTCCATTCCCCCATACCGTATGGCTCCGCCAGAGTTAAAAGAATTGAAGGAACAGTTGCAGGATTTACTTGAAAAGGGTTTCATTAGGCCCAGTGTTTCGCCGTGGGGTGCACCCGTATTATTTGTAAAGAAGAAAGATGGTTCGATGAGAATGTGCATTGACTATCGACAGTTAAACAAGGTGACTATCAAAAATAAATATCCACTTCCGCGAATTGATGATTTATTTGACCGGCTTCAGGGTGCCAAGGTATTTTCAAAGATAGATTTGAGATCTGGCTATCATCAGCTGAAGATTAGGGCATCTGATGTCCCTAAGACAGCGTTCCGCACTCGGTATGGACATTATGAATTTCCGGTCATGTCTTTTGGGTTGACAAATGCTCCAGCAGCTTTTATGGAATTAATGAATCGGGTGTTCCGGCCTTATTTAGACTTGTTTGTAATAGTCTTCATTGATGACATATTAATATATTCCCGCAGTCGGGAGGAGCATGCGCAACATCTCAGAGTGGCCTTACAGACTCTGAGAGATAGCCAGCTATATGCAAAATTTTCAAAGTGTGAATTTTGGCTAAGTTCAGTTGCATTCCCTGGGTCATATTGTGACGGCAGCAGGTATTCAGGTTGATCCGAAGAAAATTGAGGCAGTCAAGAGCTGGCCTAGACCGACATCAGCCACGGATATTCGGAGTTTCTTGGGGTTAGCGGGTTATTATCGCCGATTCGTAGAAGGATTTTCGTCTATTGCAACCCCACTGACCAGATTGACCCAGAAGGGTGTTCAATTTGAATGGTCCGATGAATGTGAGGCGAGCTTTCAAAAGCTCAAGACAACCTTGACCACATCACCGGTATTGGTTTTACCCACGGGTACGGGACCTTATACTGTTTATTGTGATGCTTCCCGTATTGGGCTTGGTGCGGTGTTAATGCAGGATGGCAAGGTTATTGCCTATGCTTCGAGGCAGTTGAAGATTCATGAGAAGAACTATCCAGTGCATGATCTAGAATTGGCGGCGATTATTCACGCATTGAAGATCCGGAGGCATTATTTGTATGGTGTAGCATGTGAAGTGTACACCGATCATAAGAGTCTTCAGTATTTGTTTAAGCAGAAAGAGTTGAATATGAGGCAGAGAAGATGGCTAGAGTTGCTAAAAGACTATGATGTTACTATTTTATATCACCCAGGTAAGGCCAATGTGGTGGCCGATGCATTGAGTAGAAAGTCCGCCAGCATGGGTAGTCTTGCATATATTCCGGTCAGTCAGAGACCATTTGCTCTAGACGTCCAGGCATTAGCCAACCAGTTCGTGAGATTGGACATTTCTGAGCCTAGCAGAGTGTTAGCCTGCACGGTCGCTCGTTCTTCTTTATTAGAGCGTATCCGTGAGAGGCAATTTGATGATCCTCATTTGCGTGAGTTGAGAGATACAGTACATCGGGGAGGTGCCACACAGGTAAATCTAGATGATGATGGGATATTGAAATTGCGGGGTCGAGTTTGTGTGCCCAATGTCGAAGGGATTCGAGAGTTAATCTTAGCAGAGGCCCACAGTTCGCGGTATTCTATTCACCCAGGCGCCGCGAAGATGTACCAGGACTTACGTCAGCACTATTGGTGGCGCGGAATGAAGAAAGATATCGTTGCGTATGTTGCTCGGTGTCTAAATTGTCGGCAGGTGAAATATGAGCACCAGAGACCTGGTGGTGTATTCCAGAGGATTGAAATTCCCGAGTGGAAATGGGAACGGATCACTATGGATTTCGTTACTGGACTTCCTTTGACTAGACGGAAATTTGATGCTATTTGGGTCATTGTTGATAGGTTGACCAAGTCAGCACACTTTATTCCAGTATCTGTCTCCTACTCATCGGAGAGGTTAGCGGAGGTTTACATTAGGGAGATTGTTCGTCTCCATGGAGTGCCAGTATCTATTATCTCCGATCGGGGTACGCAGTTTACCTCGCGGTTCTGGAGAGCGGTCCAGCAGGAGTTAGGCACCCAGGTTCAGTTGAGTACAGCATTTCATCCTCAGACGGATGGCCAGTCCGAGAGGACTATTCAGATTCTAGAGGACATGCTTCGAGCTTGTGTTATTGATTTCGGAGGTTCGTGGGACCAATTTCTGCCATTAGCAGAGTTCGCCTACAATAACAGTTACCAATCTAGCATCCAGATGGCTCCGTACGAGGCGTTATATGGTAGGCGATGTCGATCACCAGTTGGATGGTTTGAACCGGGAGAGGCTCGGTTGTTGGGTACAGATCTAGTTCAGGAGGCCTTAGATAAGGTCAAGACTATTCAGGAGAGATTGCGTTCAGCTTAGTCTAGGCAAAAGACTTATGCGGATCGTAAGGTTCGAGATGTAGATTTCATGGTTGGTGAACGAGTATTGCTCCGGGTGTCGCCTATGAAGGGCGTGATGAGGTTTGGGAAGAAGGGCAAGCTCAGCCCCAGGTATATTGGTCCATTTGAGATTCTAGACAGAGTGGGAGGGGTGGCTTACGGATTAGCTTTGCCGCCTAGCTTATCAGCCGTGCATCCAGTTTTTCACGTATCTATGCTTCGGAGATACCACGGCGATCCCACACATGTGTTAGACTTCAGTATTGTCCAATTGGGCAATGATCTATCTTACGAAGAGGAGCCGGTGGCTATTCTAGACCGGCAGGTTCGGCAGTTGAGGTCGAAGAGTTATCCTTCTGTGCGCGTTCAGTGGAGAGGTCACCCTCCTGAGGCATCGACCTGGGAGTCCGAGTCTGATATGCGGGGCCGCTACCCACACTTGTTTCCTGACTCAGGTACTTCTCTCTTTTGTCCGTTCGAGGACGAACGGTTGTTTTAGAGGTGGAGATTGTGACGACCCAAAGGGTCATCACTTGTTTATTTAATCATTCCGAGCTTTTGAGGCCTTGAAAACCTCATTTATAGTTGCCTCGATTTGCGTGCACAGTCCGGGCACAAAGCCGGAAAAGATTTATGTTGAAATATGTGAAATATGTGAAAAAGTAGAAGAATTTTGATATTAATATTGATATGGTTGACTTTGGTCAACATTTTTGGTAAACGGACCCGGATCCGTGATTTGACTATTTCAGAAAATCCGTAGAAAAATATGGAACTTGGGCATATGTCCGGAATTGAAATCCGAGGTCTAGAACCCCGGTAAAAGAATTTTTCTGTTAAATTGTTTTCTGAAAATGCTTAAGGAAAATGAAACTGAATTTTTATTAAAAAGTACTGGTATCGGGCTCGTATTTTGGTTCCGACGCCCGGTACAGGTCATATATATTGGTTAAGCGCTTCCTGTAAAGTTTGGTTGAAAACGGACGTCGTTTGACGTGTTTCGGCCTTAAATTGGAAACTTTGGAAATTATGAAATCTTAAAGAATTCTTGAGTTTTAAGGCTCAATTCATGGATTTTGATGTTATTTTAGCGATTTGATCGCGCGAGCAAGTTCGTATGATGTTTTTAAGTTAGTGTGCATATTTGGTTTGGAGCCCCGAGGGCCCGGGAGTGTTTCGGAGGTGGTTCGGGGTGTTTTTGAACTTAAGAAAAACTGCAGAAATCTGCAACAGGCATTTCCTCATCGCGTTCGCGATGCTTTGGTCGCGTTCGCGAAGAACATTTCATTCCTTCTTCGCGTTCGCGTCATGTTGATCGCGTTCGCGATGCCCAGCATTTTCCTTCATCGCGATCGCGGACTCCTTCTCGCGTTCGCGCAAAGCAAATTGAACCAGTCATATTTTCCTTTACGCGTTCGCGTGTCTTAGCCCGCGTTCGCGTAGGCCAAATTTGAAGCCCAGTATTTTCTTCTTCGCGTTCGCGACTCACCCTACGCGAACGCGATGGCCTAATATTTTCCTTCATCGCGAATGCGACCAGGGTGTCGCGAACGCGTTGAACAAATTATTGCCCAGTGAATTTTTAATCCCAAAAACAGAACAGAAACGGGATAACAAATCCCATTTCTGTTCAAACCCCTTCTTCACAGCCCCTTGGACGATTTTTGAGCTATTCTTCACCAAACTTCTTGGGTAAGTGATTCTTAACTCGTTTTCTTCATTTTCCATCAATATTATTTGAATTCCTAAGCCTAAATAGGTGTAAATGGGTAGAAAAATTGAGAATTTAGTATAGTAAGGGTTTTCAATGAATTTACGATCTAGACTTCGTTTTGGAGTCGAATTTAAGAACAAATTGTATATTTGAACTCATGGAGGATTGGGTGAACTTATTTTGGTCCGAAACTTGAGTTTTGATTATGTGGGCCCGGGGTTGATTTTTACTATTCCGGGCAGAATGTTGTAAAAATCATATTTAGCAATATGAACTAGTTTGTTAAGTAGAATTGATGATATGAAATCAATTGTGTATAGATACGGTTGGATTGAAGTCAAATTCGAAAGGAAAAGGCATTGCTACGGATTGAATCGTTCGTGAACTTTCGAGGTAAGTGTTTGTTCTATCCTAGTTTGTAGGAATATGAATTTAGTTATGAATAAAATGTTGAATAAGAATTATTGGTGTTATACCAGTAATGAAGGTAAATTGTTGAAATTATTATAAATTATTGGCTTAAAAACCGGTAATTATAAATATTGTTAATACAGAGATTATTGGCTAAATGCCGGTAATATATATATATTTATGAAATGGGATCGTGTGGTACGCCGACCACTTATATATTTATGAAATGGGATCGTGTGGTACGCCGACCACGAAGTGATTTGAATCTTGGCATTGGCCATAGTTGTCGGTAGCCTATTGTTATATTTGGGAGCGGGTGGTACGCCTACCACAAGATATGATTGTTGATATATTTGGGAGCGGGTGGTACGCCTACCACAAGATATAACTATTGATATATTTGGGAGCGGGTGGTACGCCTACCACAAGATATAATTATTGATATATTGGGAGCGGGTGGTACGCCTACCACGAGAGGTAATTACTGTGATAGTTGGGAGCGGGTGGTACGCCTACCACGAGACATGAAATGAAAGAGGAAATTGAGACATGAAAATAAGATTATTTTGGACATCTTGAGTTATTGAATATTATTATATTATTTCAGAGCAGAGTATTTCTTCATAAATGTATTATATATATATATATATCTATATTGCAACTGTACAGGTTTAGGTGGGTGACCGGCCTTAGCCTTGTCACTAGTTCGCTGGGATAGGCCAGGCACTTACCAGCACATGGGGTCGGTTGTGCTGATACTACACTATGCGCTCTTTTTTTTGCGCAGATACAGGTTACGGACAGCAGCAGCGGCAATAGCGACTTGTGGATTTTCCGACTACTGAGACTACGAGGTAGCCTTGCAGGCGTCCGCAGGACCCGTTGTCTCTCCTATCTATGCTTTTCATTCCGTTATCTCATGTAATCGAGATAAACAGCTTGTATTTTCTTTCAAACAATTATGTGTATTATTCTTAGAAGTTCGTGAGTATTGTGACACCAGTCTTGGGTAGTGTATCAGATTTGGATTTTTCTTTATCATATCCTGACTAAGTCTTCCGCTAATTTTGATTATTCCGCTGTAATTTTTTATGTTGTTAATAATAAATTGGTTATTAATGGAATTGTTATAAATATTTGGCTTGCCTAGCTTCTATTTAGTAGGCGCCATCATGACCCCGATGGTGGGAAATCCGGGTCGTGACATCCACGTACACTTCAATCTCCTTGTGTATCATGTCATGGAATACCGTAGTCATCGCCCTCATGTATGTTGCCCCTGCGTTCTTCAAACCGAATGGCATCACCCGGTAGCAATAAGTCCCCCACGGTGTGATAAAAGCCGTCTTTTCTGCGTCCTCTTCATCCATCAAGATCTGATGATATCCCGCATAACAGTCCACAAAGGACCCGATTTCACGTCCAGCACGATTATCAATCAGGATATGGATATTGGGAAGCGGGAAATTGTCCTTAGGATTTGCCTTGTTGAGATTGTGGTAGTCTACGCATACTCTGATCTTTCCGTCTTTCTTTGGCACCGGTACTACGTTAGCCAACCATTCAGGGTATCGAGTGACGCGAATGACTTTCGCCTGCAACTGCTTGGTTATTTCCTCTTTGATCTTTACACTCATCTCCGTCTTGAATTTCCGCAGTTTTTGCTTGACGGGAGGATACGCCGGATCAGTGGGAATTTATGAACCACTAGATCAGTGCTGAGTCCCTGGCATGTCGTCGTACGACCATGCGAAAATGTCTTTAAACTCCATGAGTGTTTTGATCAACTCTTCTCTCAGGTTGGGTTCAATATGGACACTTATTCTGGTTTCTTTGACGTCATCTGTGTCCCCCAGATTAACAGCCTCGATATCATTTAAATTTGGTTTGGGTTTTTCCTCGAAGTGACTTAATTCTTCACCGATTTCTTCTACGGCTTCATCATCGCCGTACTCCGACTCACTCTCGTCACTTCTTATTTCATGCGTTATTATTTCGAAACCCGATTGACTTTCTAGACTGGGTTGATTAATCTTTAAGCACGCCATATCATTAAGATCAGTTGAAAGAAGGCTGTTTAGAAAAGTAAAAAGAAGGAAAATAAACAAAATTAGACGCGAAGGGAACAAAATTTCATTAATGGGAACAATACAAGGAAAAACAAACTTGCAAACTCAAATCAAAATGAACTAAAACAAACGGATTTTACTTCGGGGACAACCCCCAACATGAAATTTCGAAAGAAAACAATCCAAAACAGACTACCAAGACTCCTTCCGGACAGGGAGAGGAGTAGCCTTCCAATTATTCAATTTTGCTTTCGATCCTACAAAATGTATCTCGGCATGGCTGGATCCTTCGCCATCCTCGAGCATGCATACATCTGCGAATAGGTCCTCGAACTTTCTTAAGAACTCTTCGTCCGGCCTAACCATAGGACTGGGAACCTTTGTCGTCGGATGTCCTCTTACTCCGGACTTGACAAAAGATCGGGAAATGCGTGGAACAGGTTTCGGGAGCACCCATGTCTTCTGCTTACTCCTCTTGGCTCGCCGGATGTCCTCCGATGTTGGCTTGAATCCCAAACCGAAGGTTCCCACGTTTTCGACCACAGATACCGGTTGTATGATTCCTTGCAGAGATGCACCTAGACCTTTGCCGGGTATGAAACCGTGTCTCAACATTTCATGAGCCACCATGACGTCTGCAGTAATTATTCTGTCATCGGGAATGCATTCCCCTTCTGGAACTCGGTTGGCGGATACCACATCGCAGATCCGGTATACCCATGGCCCAACATCTTCTTCTGTCTCAACAAAGGGGACGATGGTGCCTGGTTGTAGATCATTCTCTCCATGGACGACGATCTCCTGTTGGTCCCACTCAAACTTGACGAGTTGGTGTAAGCTGGATGGAACCGCTCTTGCGGCATGGATCCATGGTCGCCCTATCAGAAGGTTATATGACACCACCATGTCCAGCACCTGGAATTCCATGGTGAACTCCACTGGCCCAATCGTCAAGATTAACACTATGTCCCCAACCGATGCCTTGCCTCCTCCATCAAACCCTCGAACACATATGTTGTTCTTGCGTATCCTGCCGATGTCCACTTTCAACTTGTCCAGTGTAGAGAGAGGACAAATGTTAGCACTGGACCCATTATCGACAAGGACTTTGGTAACCACCGACTCCTCACACTTTACCGTAAGATATAAAGCCTTGTTGTGCTCGGTGCCTTCCTCAGGCAACTCGTCATCGGTGAAGGTGATCCGATTCGCTTCGAAGATCCTATTGGTGATCTTCTCCAAATGACTTACCGAGATTTTATCAGGTACGTGGGCCTCATTCAGAACTTTCATCAAAGCTTGCCGGTGTTCTTCAGAATGTATCAGCAAGGACAACAATGAGATTTGCGCAGGGGTTTTCTTCAACTGTTCTAAGACAGAATAATCATGTAGCTTCATCTTTTTCAGGAATTCTTCTGCCTCTTCGTCAGTTACCGACTTTTTCAATGTTGCCGGAGTGATCTTCCTCAATTCCGCAGGGGCAAAACATCTCCCCGAGCGGGTCAAACCTTGCGCTTCGCAAACTTCCTCTTTCACTTCCTTTCCTTTGTAGGTTGTTGTAATCCGAGCATAATTCCATGGAATAGCTCGGCTATCAGTTATTGGCAATTGTATTGCTGGCTTGATGATGAAAGGATCCATTCGAATGCCTGCTACCGTCAAGATGGGTTCGGTTGCTACCCCTGGTACAACTATTTTTGCTTCCCCCGGCCTCACCGGTACTTTGTTCATACTTCCCTTTTCTGCTTCCAACCCCTTTTGTACGTCCTTCTTGCCAATGGGTGACTCATCCAGGCTCGGCCCCTTTCTCATTCCTACCCCGCTAGACTTGATCATCATTACAGTCTGAGAGGTTTTCTCCTTTCCTTCTTCTACCCGTACCAACTCGATCATGTTGGTCTCATGATGAGTTGGAAGTGGGTTTTGGTTGATGTTGGGCTCTGTTGGAGTCTGGACCTCAATCCTGCGAGTGTCGATGAGCTCCTGGATGGTCGTTTTCAACCTCCAACACTTTTCCGTGTCGTGTCCTGGACATCCTGAGCAGTATGCACAATTTACTGAATGGTCCAGGTTCTTTGGAAGAGGGTTTGGTAGCTTAGCTTCAACCGAATTTAGCAACCCTATGTAACGACCCGGCCTGTCGTTACGGGAATTACCACCCCGTTACCTTGCATTTACATATATTATGCTTTTAAAACAGTATTAGAGTATATCGGGTGAGTTAGAAGTGATTTGGATTGAAAATGAAACAAATAGCATGTTTGAAGAAAGCTTGAATATGAAAAGTCAACCAAGAGTTGACTATTGAGTTAGAGTGCTCGGAACCGGATTCCGATGATTCGACTAGTTCCGGGGGATCATTTATGACTTAGGAGAACAATCAGAATTGAATTCGGAGGTCCGGTGTAGTTTTAAGCTTGAATTGGCGAATGTTGAATTTTGGCGAAACCGGATGGTAGGTGATATTTTGATCCGGGGGTCGGAATGGAATTCCGACAATTTCTGTAGCTTCGTTATGTGATTTTGGATATGTCTGCAAATTTTCAGGTTATTCGGACATCGTTTGATCGGGTTTTGGGTTGAAGGTTAGTTTTGAAAGTTTTGAAGAAACTTAGGCTTGAATCCGTGGATAATTAGTGATTTTGATGTTTAGGATGGTGTTTTTATGATTGGAACAAGTTCGAATAAGGAATTGGGATGTGTTGGTGTGTTTGAATGAGGTCCCGGGGGCCTCGGGGTGTTTTCGGGTGGTTAATCGGGAGAAAAACATGGAAATTGCAGGTTTGGAGAGTCCTGTATCTGTTGTTTCCGCTCCTGCGGAATTATGGGCGCAGGAGCGGGTGCGCTGAAGCGGACGAGGAGCGCAGAAGCGCTGGGCACCGCAGAAGCGGAACATTTTCCGCTGAAGCGGAACCGCTGGAGCGTAAAGGGAGCCGCAGAAGCGGCCATCGCAGAAGCGGAAGGGAAGCCGCTTAGGCGAGTCCGCAGAGGCGGACGCCTAGTCGCAGAAGCGGAAATATCCGCAGGAGCGATCGAATCTCCGCAGAAGCGGACGCGTAGGAGCGGAAATTCTTCCGCAGAAGCGAAAATCGCTGTAAGTTAAGTGTATCAGAAGTGAGAAAAATTTCAGAACATTTCACACATTTGGGTCTCGGCTTTAGAGGCGATTTGGGCGATTTTGAAGAGAAACTCAAGGGAAATCATCAGGTAAGCAACTATGGAGTTAAACTATGATTAGTATTGGTATTATTATGCAATTATATCATGAAAATGGAAGAATTTGGGGTGATTCATGGAAGATTTAACCCTAGGCTTGAACTTTAGAAAATCAAGGTTTTGAATGAGCAAATGGAGTCCGAATTTGGTAAAAATTGATATGCTTAGACTCGTATCGAGATGAGGGTTCCGAATATGTGACTTTCGTAATTTTTCGGCAAGCGGCCCGGGGTCGGGTTTTACCAACTTAGTGTAATTATGCGAATTTCATATAAATTGAAGCGGGTTATGATTCTTTGACCCGTATTTGATATAATTATTGTTATTTGACTAGATTCTACACACGAGGCAACGAAATTCAAAGGAAAAGGCATCGCGGACGAGTCTACGACCGGCTAGAGGTGAGTAGTTTGTGTATATTGTAGCTTGAGGGTTCGAAACCCCGCTTAGCACATTGTGACGCTAATAGGGCGTGGCTCGCACACCGTGGCAGGTGCGGGATTGATTGTGATTGGGGATTGAGGCATTGGTCCATCCCGGAAGTGAATAATATGTTGTTAGTGTTGGAAATACACTGTATTTGCTATATTTGTGGGCTGTAAGCCTTGTTTGGGGCCTTGTGCCGATCTGTAGCGTCCTTAGAGGACAATATTTATGTGATAGCTATAATTGCTTAAATCACTGATCTCAGTCCTGGAAATTGAAATCACCTTTTGAAATGCTAAGTCACCGGCTTTTACAAATTTAATAAAGTTAAAGTATTTTTTTCATAAATTATGAATTGAGAACTGGAATTAAGGAAAATGAATTGTTTTGTGACTTAATTGCTTATTGTGGACTGAGTATGGGATCGGGCTGCACGCCGCAATGGTTGATATGAGGATCGGGCTGCACGCCGCAGCAGTATTGCGCTTGGGCTGTAGGAGCCCCTCCGGAGTCTGTACACACCCCCGTGAGCGCCGTCGACGTTAAATTGGATCGGGCTACACGCCGTAGCGGTTATGTGCATTGCATTGCATCTGTATTTGTTGAATTACTTTGTGGTAGCTATATTGTATTGTTGCTGCTAGTTCGTAGGAGATTCGGACTGTAGTGTAGCTTCATATTGTGGTATTTTTGTGGATTTCTTACTGTCAACTACATATATATATTTGTTACTCACCGAGTACTTAGTACTCACCCCTACTCCCTGCACCTTTTGTGTGCAGACTCAGGTACTCAGGAGCAGTAGACGGACATCTCCAGCGTTTACATTGTCACATCGAGTTGCTGAGGTAGCTGCCTACGTTCGCAGAGCCTAGCTTCTCCTCTCATTCCAGTTGTTATTGTATATTTTGTATTCGGACTTGAGTACTTCTATATCGTACTCTCTATTTCCTATTGGGTTTTGTTAGAGGCTCTAGACTTGTGACTCCGGATCTTTGGGAGTGTCAGTATTTTGTTCAGTATTATTATTATTGGAGTTCTTAAACTCATATATTCTTTTTGGGCTGTCCATTTGGGGACTGGTATTGTGTTATAATTAAATCGTTTGTTTGGCTGGCCTAGCTTGATTGTTGGGCGCCATCACGACCGGATTTGGGTCGTGACAAGTTGGTATCAGAGCTCTAGGTTATTAGGACTCGCGAGTCATGAGCCGGTTTAGTAGGCTTTCGCAGGTCGGTACGTAGACGTCCGTATCTATCTTCGGAGGGCTACATAAACTTTAGGAAAAACCTCATTTTCTTGGATTCATATCGTGCGATTTGTGTTATCATGAAATTAAATCTTTCCATATTCTATTCTCTCGCAGATGGCGAGAACACGAGCTAACGGACGTGGCGGACGACCACCATTGGCACCCAGAGGCCGTGGTCGTGGTAGACCTGTGCAGGCCCCAACAGTACCTATTGTGATTCATGGCCTCTAAGAGGCCCTGGCTCAGATGTTATCCATTTGCACAGGCCTAGCTCTGGCAGTATCAGCCACTATTGCAGCAGCTACCTCACAGATCGAGGGAGGTCATCAAACCCCCGCTGCTCGGACATCTGAGCAGGTTGTTCAAGGATTGCAGACATCGGGAGCAGCCCCAACTTAGTCGGTAGCTCCAGTTGCTCCAGTTGTACCAGCCCCAAGCTATGTGGTTCCGGCTATGCCAAATGACAAGCAGCATCGCCTTGAGAGGTTTAGTAGGCTCCAGCATCTAGTCTTCAGTGGTGCTCAGGGCGAAGATGCCTAGGGATTTTCTTGACAGATGTCAGCGCATGCTTCGCACTGCGGGTATTCTAGAGTCCGGCGGTGTTTCATTCACCACTTTTCGGTTTACAGGTGCAGCATTCCAGTGGTGGGAGGATTTTGAGAGGCGTAGGCCCGCTGGGGCAGCGTCCCTCACTTGGCAGCAGTTCTCCACGGTATTTTTGGAGAAGTACGTGCCTCAGTCTCAGAGAGAGGAGCTGCGACAACAGTTTGAGTTGTTGAAGCAGGGAGATATGACGGTTAATCAGTACGAGATGAGATTCACACAGTTGGCCCGTCATGCCATGCGGATGTTTCCTACAAACAGAGAAAGGATTCGGAGATTTATCGATGGTCTTATTTATCCCATCCGCATATTGATGACCGGGGAGAGAGTTTCGGCAGTTACCTTTGAAGAGGTGGTTGATGCTGCCCGTCATATTGAGACAGATCGCCGCAGAGAGCGAGAGGAGAGAGAGGCTAAGAGGCCTCGTGGTACTGGCAGTTACGGTGGTGCTCCGTCTAGGGGTCAATTTCAGCATAGCAGAGGTCGCTCTTTCAGGTCTCATCAGTCTGGACGTACAGAGTCCAGTGGGGTTTCATCTGATCGTGGTCGTCAAGGCCAGCAGGGTTATCGGGGTCAGCAGAGCCGCCAGCAGAGTCAGCCTGCACTGAGTGCTCTTCCAGCTCGGAGCTCTGCTCCTGTTTCCTCAGCACAGGATTCATCGGTAGCGAGGGGTCCTCGGCAGCCCCTTCTTCCATCTTCGGGCCGTTGTTTTGAGTGCGGTGATTTGGGCCATATCGGGAGAGAGTGTCCTCGGTGGCTTCGTAAGAGGTCACAGCGGAGGGATCAGCCTTCGTCTTCTACTCCTGTTTCTTCAGCGCCAGCACAGTCGGCTAGGACTGGTGGCCAGGTATCTAGAGGTCGCCCCAGAGGCGAGGATCGTACTGGTGGAGGCCAGGCTCGTTTCTATGCTCTTCCGGACAGGAAGGATGCTAGCGCTTCAGATGCGGTTATTTCAGGTATTATCTCAGTCTGCCACAGGGATGCTTCTGTCTTATTTGATCCCGGATCCACCTATTCTTATGTCTCTACTTATTTTGCACATCATATGGGTATGACCCGTGGTATTCTTGCTTTGCCCGTACATGTGTCTACCCCAGTGGGGGATACTGTTGTTGTGGATCAGGTATATCGATCCTGTATTATTACTATTGGGGGTCTGGAGACCCGAGTTGATTTATTACTACTGGGCATGGTAGATTTCGATGTTATTCTAGGCATGGATTGGTTATCTCCTTACCATGCGATTCCGGACTGTCATGCCAAGACAGTCACACTAGCTATTCCAGGTAATCCGAGGATCGAGTGGCGTGGCTTGACTGATTATGTGTCCGACAGGGTGATTTCTTATATAAAGGCTCAGCGAATAATTGGCAAGGGTTGTTCGTCTTATTTGGCCTTCATTAGAAATGTTGAGGCTGAGACACCCAGTCTTGATTCGGTTCCCATTGTGAGGGAGTTTCCGGATGTATTTCCAGCAGACCTACCAGGCATGCCGCCTGACCGAGATATCGATTTTGGTATTGACTTGGTGCCGGGCACTCAAGCCCATTTCTATTCCTCCTTATCGCATGGCACCAACGGAGTTAAAAGAATTGAAAGAACAGCTTCAGGAACTCTTAGATAAGGGTTTCATTCATCCAAGTGTGTCACCTTGGGGTGCACCGGTGTTGTTCGTGAAGAAGAAAGATGGCACAATGAGAATGTGCATTGATTACGGGCAGCTGAACAAGGTAACGATGAAGAATAAGTACCCATTACCTCGTATTGAGGACCTATTTGATCAGCTCCAGGGAGCTAGTGTATTTTCTAAGATTGATCTTCGATCGGGCTATCATCGGTTGAAGATCAGGGACTCAGATATTATGAAGACAGCGTTCAGGACGCGATATGGGCACTACGAGTTCCCGGTGATGTCTTTCGGGTTGACTAATGCCCCAGCAGCATTCATGCACTCGATGAATAGTGTATTTCGGCCGTACCTTGATTCTTTTGTGATTATGTTTATTGATGATATCCCTGGTATACTCACGCAGCCAGGAGGAGCATGCACAACATTTGAGAGTGGCATTGCAGAGGTCGAGAGAGAGAAGCTTTATGCAAAATTCTCTAAGTGTGAGTTCCGGCTTGATACCGTGGGTTTTCCGGGTCATATAGTGTCCAGCTGATGGTATTCGAGTTGATCCTCAGAAGGTTGAGGCAGTGCAGAATTGGCCCAGACCTTCCTCAGCTACAGAGATTCGGAGTTTTCTCGGCTTGGCAGGCTATTATCGCCGGTTTGTTCAGGGTTTCTCATCTATTGCTTCACCGTTGACTAAGTTGACACAGAAGAATGCTCCATTTGTGTGGTCTGATGAATTTGAGGAGAGCTTTCAGAAGCTCAAGGAGGCTTTGACCACAGCTCCAGTACTTGTGTTGCCATCAGCTTCAGGGTCATATACGGTGTATTGTGATGCTTCTAGAGTTGGACTCGGTTATGTGTTGATGCAGGAGGGTAGAGTTATTGCATATGCTTCTCGTCAGCTAAAACCCCACGAGAAGAACTACCCTGTTCATGATTTGGAGTTAGCTGCTATTGTTCATGCCTTGAAGATTTGGAGGCATTACTTATATGGTGTATCTTGTGATGTATATACAGACCACCGCAGCCTTCAGCATTTGTTTAAGCATAAAGATCTAAATTTGAGGCAGCGAAGATGGCTTGAGTTGCTTAAAGACTATGATATCACTATCTTGTATCATCCCGGGAAAGCCAATGTAGTGGCTGATGCATTGAGCCGGAAGGCTATTAGTATGGGCAGTTTGGCGTATATTCCAGTTGGGGAGAGACCCCTAGCAGTTGATGTTCAGGCGTTAGCCAATCAGATGGTAAGGCTGGATGTTTCTGAGCCCAGCCGGGTGATGGCTTGTGTAGTAGCTCGTTCTTCTTTATATGATCGTATTCGAGAGCGCCAGTATGATGATCCACACTTACTTGTCCTTAAGGACAGAGTTCAGCATGATGATGCTAGAGATGTCACTATTGATAGTGAGGGTGTATTGCGGATGCAAGGCCGGATATGTGTGCCAAATGTTGATGGCCTTCGTGAGTTGATATTGGAAGAGGCCCATAGCTCGCGGTATTCTATTCATCCAGGAGCCGCGAAGATGTATCGGGATTTGAAGCAGCATTACTGGTGGAGAAAGATGAAGAAAGATATTGTGAGCCATGTGGCTCGGTGTCTAAACTGTCAGCAGGTCAAGTATGAGCATCAGAGACCTGGTGGTGTATTCCAGCGTATCGATATTCCGGAGTGGAAGTGGGAAAGAATAACTATGGACTTTCTTAGTGGACTCCCTCGGACAGCGAGGAAGTTTGATTCAGTTTGGGTGGTGGTGGATAGGTTGACCAAGTCAGCTCACTTCATCCCAGTGTGTACTACCTATACCTCAGAGCGGTTGGGAGAGTTATTCATCCGTGAGATCGTGAGATTGCATGGGGTTCCCATTTCTATTATATCAGACAGAGGTACCCAGTTCACATCTCAGTTCTGGAGGACATTTCAGCGAGAGTTGGGTTCACAGGTAGAGCTGAGCACAGCATTTCATCCACAGACGGATGGACAGTCTGAGCGTACTATTCAGATATTGGAGGACATGTTGCGTGCTTGTATCATTGATTTTGGTGGTTCATGGGCTGATTATTTGCCTTTGGCGGAGTTTGCTTACAATAATAGCTATCGGTCCAGCATTCAGATGGCACCGTATGAAGCTTTATATGGGAGGCGGTGTAGGTCTCCAGTTGGTTGGTTCGAGCCCGGCGAGGCTAGGTTGTTAGGGACATAGTTAGTCCAAGATGCCTTAGATAAGGTGAAGGTGATTCAGGAGAGACTTCGCACAGCTCAGTCGCGTCAGAAGAGTTATGCAGACCGGAAGGTCCGAGATGTGTCTTATTCAGTAGGTGAGAAGGTGTTGCTGAAAGTTTCGCCTATGAAGGGTGTTATGAGGTTTGGAAAGAAAGGAAAGTTGAGCCCAAGGTTCATCGGACCTTTTGAGGTGCTTAGGAAAGTTGGGGAGGTGGCTTATATGCTTGCTTTGCCACCCGGTTTGTCGGGAGTTCACCCGGTGTTCCATGTATCTATGCTCCGGAAGTATGTCGGAGACCCGTCTCATGTGTTGGACTTCAGCACGATACAGCTAGATGAGGATTTGACTTATGATGTGGAACCAGTAGCCATTTTGGGTCGACAGGTTCGTAAGCTGAGATCTAAGGATATAGCTTCGGTGAAAGTGCAGTGGAGAGGTCGTCCCGTGGAGGAAGCAACTTGGGAGACCGAGCAGGAAATGCAGAGCAGATATCCACACTTGTTTGATGCTCCGGGTATGTTTCTTAACCCGCTCGCGGACGAGCGTTTGTTTAAGTTGGGGAGAATGTAACGACCCGGCTCGTCGTTACGGGAATTACCACCCCGTTACCTTGCATTTACATATATTATGCTTTTAAAACAGTATTAGAGTATATCGGGTGAGTTAGGAGTGATTTGGATTGAAAATGAAACAAATAGCATGTTTGAAGAAAGCTTGAATATGAAAAGTCAACCAAGAGTTGACTATTGAGTTAGAGTGCTCGGAACCGGATTCTGATGATTCGACTAGTTCCGGGGGATCATTTATGACTTAGGAGAACAATCCGAATTGAATTCGGAGGTCCGGTGTAGTTTTAAGCTTGAATTGGCGAATGTTGAATTTTGGCGAAAACCGGATGGTAGGTGATATTTTGATCCGCGGGTCGGAATGGAATTCCGACAATTTCTGTAGCTTCGTTATGTGATTTTGGATATGTCCGCAAATTTTCAGGTCATTCGGACATCGTTTGATCGGGTTTTGGGTTGAAGGTTAGTTTTGAAAGTTTTGAAGAAACTTAGGCTTGAATCCGTGGATAATTGGTGATTTTGATGTTTAGGATGGTGTTTTTATGATTGGAACAAGTTCGAATAAGGAATTGGGATGTGTTGGTGTGTTTGAATGAGGTCCCGGGGGCCTCGGGGTGTTTTCGGGTGGTTAATCGGGAGAAAAACATGGAAATTTCAGGTTTGGAGAGTCCTCTATCTGTTGTTTCCGCTCCTGCGGAATTATGGGCGCAGGAGCGGGTGCGCTGAAGCGGACGAGGAGCACAGAAGCGCTGGGCACCGCAGAAGCGGAACATTTTCCGCTGAAGCGGAAGCGCGGGAGCGGGCAGGGAGCCGCAGAAGCGACCATCGCAGAAGCGGAAGGAAGCCGCTTAGGCGAGTCCGCAGAGGCGGACGCCTAGCCGCAGAAGCAGAACTATCCGCAGGAGCGATCGAACCTCCGCAGAAGCGGACGCGTAGGAGCGGAAATTCCTCCGCAGAAGCGGACGCGTAGGAGCGGAAATTCTTCCGGAACATTTCACACATTTGGGTCTCGGCTTTAGAGGCGATTTGGGCGATTTTGAAGAGAAACTCAAGGGAAATCATCAGGTAAGCAACTATGGAGTTAAACTATGATTAGTATTGGTATTATTATGCAATTATATCATGAAAATGGAAGAATTTGGGGTGATTCATGGAAGATTTAACCCTAGGCTTGAACTTTAGAAAATCAAGGTTTTGAATGAGCAAATGGAGTCCGAATTTGGTAAAAATTGATATGCTTAGACTCGTATTGAGATGAGGGTTCCGAATATGTGACTTTCGTAATTTTTCGAGAATCGTACCGAAAGGTCGGGTTTTACCAACTTAGTGTAATTATGCGAATTTCATATAAATTGAAGTGGGTTATGATTCTTTGACCCGTATTTGATATAATTATTGTTATTTGACTAGATTCTACACACGAGGCAACGAAATTCAAAGGAAAAGGCATCGCGGACGAGTTTACGACCGGCTAGAGGTGAGTAGTTTGTGTATATGGTAGCCTGAGGGTTCGAAACCCCGGCTTAGCACATTGTGACGCTAATAGGGCGTGGCTCGCACACCGTGGCAGGTGCGAGATTGATTGTGATTGGGGATTGAGACTTGGTCCATCCCGGAAGTGAATAATATGTTGTTAGTGTTGGAAATACACTGTATTTGCTATATTTGTGGGCTGTAAGCCTTGTTTGGGGCCTTGTGCCGATCCGTAGCGTCCTTAGAGGACTATATTTATGTGATAGCTAAAATTGCTTAAATCACTAATCTCAGTCCTGGAAATTGTAATCACACTTTTGAAATGCTAAGTCACCGGCTTTTACAAACTTAATAAAGTTAAAGTATTTTTCATAAATTATGAATTGAGAACCGGAAATAAGGAAAATGAATTGTTTTGTGACTTAATTGCTTATTGTGGACTGAGTATGGGATCGGGCTGCACGCCGCAGTGGTTGATGTGAGGATCGGGCTGCACGCCGCAGCAGTATTGCGCTTGGGCTGTAGGAGCCCCTCCGGAGTCTGTACACACCCCCGGTGAGCGCCGTCGACGTTAAATTGGATCGGGCTACACGCCGTAGCGGTTATGTGCATTGCATTGCATCTGTATTTGTTGAATTACTCTGTGGTAGCTGTATTGTATTATTGCTGCTAGTTCGTAGGAGATTCGGACTGTAGTGTAGCTTCATATTGTGGTATTTTGTGGATTTCTTACTGTCAGCTACATATATATATTTGTTACTCACTGAGTACTTAGTACTCACCCCTACTCCCCGCACCTTTTGTGTGCAGACTCAGGTACACAGGAGCAGTAGACGGACATCTCCAGCGTTTACATTGTCACATCGAGTTGCTGAGGTAGCTGCCTACGTTCGCAGAGCCTAGCTTCTCCTCTCATTCCAGTTGTTATTGTATATTTTGTGTTCAGACTTGAGTACTTCAATATCGTACTCTCTATTTCCTATTGGGTTTTGTTAGAGGCTCTAGACTTGTGACTCCGGATCTTTGGGAGTGTCAGTACTTTTGTTCAGTATTATTATTATTGGAGTTCTTAAACTCATATACATCCTGAACAATATGCACAATTTATTGAATGATCCAGATTCTTTGGAAGAGGGTTTGGTAGCTTAGCCTCGACCGGATTTAGCAACCCAACTTTCTTCAACCGGTGGAACAAACTGGTGTAAGACTCTCCCAAGGGAGTGAAAGTCTTTGGCCTTGGCGCCTTGTCGCCCTTGAATGCTTGGTTCGGACGAAAACTCGCGCCCGTGGGGTTTCTGTAAGCTCTTGGGGGTGGATAATTGTTCTGCGGGTTTGGTGCACGCCACGGTGCACGGACGGGAGGTGCAGAATAGGACTGTGCGTGATGGACAGTAAAATGGGGATCAGGTGCTGGATAGTAATGTTGCGGGTGGTTATATGGATTGTGGAAGTAATTTTGGTGGTGAGGCTGGGGCGGGCTATATTGGGGTGCGGGGCCTCTGTTTCTGAACCACGTCCCGGACTCAACTGCCGCGACTTCCTCTTTCCTCTTTTTCCCGAGTACTCCTCCAGTACCACTTTGGATAGCCTGAGTGGTGGCTTTCAATGCTGAGTAGCTCATGATCTTGTTGGCTTTCAAACCTTCCTCGATCATAGCCCCCATTTTTATCACCTCGGTGAATGATTTGCCCACGGACGTCACCAGATGTCCGAAATAGGTTGGCTCTAGTGTCTGCAAGAAGTAATCCACCATCTCGCTCTCTCTCATAGGCGGATCTACCCTTGCTGCCTGTTCCCTCCAGCGGAAACCGAATTCTCTGAAACTTTTAGCGGGTTTCTTCTCTAATTTTAGCAATGATAAGCGGTCGGGGATTATTTCACGATTGTACTGGAACTGACCGATAAAAGCTTGAGCCAAATCATCCCACGCAAACCATCTGCTGGGGTCCTGTCTAGTGTACCACTCCAGCGCAGATCCTCCCAGACTCTGACCGAAGTAAGCTATCAGAATCTCATCCCGTCCTCCGGCTCCTCGCATTTTACTACAAAACCCTCGGAGGTGGGCTACAGGATCACCATGCCCCTCGTATAGGTCAAACTTGGGCATTTTGAACCCGGTCGGCAACTGGACATCTGGGAATGGACATAGATCCTTGTAAGCGACACTGACCTGGTTGCCCAAACCGTGCATATTCCTGAAGGACTGCTCCAGGCTTTTAACTTTTCTAATAATTCCTCATGTTCCGAACTTTGGAAGTGCTTTTCCGGCTCTGCCGGATTATCCCAGTGAGGGGCGTGTGATTGCGGTTCATGAGCCCTAAAAGTAGGCTCTGGAGGATAGTAAGAGTTGTCATGGATCTGAACATGCGGCTCGCCGGACGGCCTTTGTAGAGTAGCAGGTGGAGGTGCCACAAAAACAGGGGTGACTGGAGGAGGATTTGGTTTGGCTGGTGGAGTGTGGGTGGCATATGGGTTTTCCCCCTGAAAGTATGGATAGATCGGGGCGCTTGTCGAAGGATCGATGGGTGGATGTTCTGGAGCTGAGGCGAGAGTAGGGAGGTTTGGCGAGGACTGTCCCCTAGCCCAGGCTAGGTGCATCTCTGTTATCTGATGTCTCAACCGTTTTACCTCCTCTTTCATGATTTGCATCTCCGATTTCTCTTCCTCGAGACTTTTACCGGAACTAGACATGCTTACTGTAATTGGCCCTTTAGATCTAGTACGGTAATGGTGGCTGGCCAGTATATTCTGTCAAACCAACTGCTAAACTTTTCTGGAAATGCAACAAACTTGTTAGTTTACCGAGTTTAACATATATGTTATAGCACGTTGGATGCAATGCACCTAACCAAATAACCCTTTCTACATGTACTTATAATATGCGTCATTCCAGCCTTTCTCTTTTTCTCTTTTTCAACTATCCTTGAAAGCCTTACTGTTATTAACCTTCTTGTTATTAACCTTCGTATCCTTTTCCTTTCCTTTTTAGTGGTGGTCGAATCTTATGTGGATTGCCTACGTATCACGTCCCCGCGTGAATCAGACCGAGCGTAGTTCTGGTAACAAGATTGTGGCAAAATTCAGTGACTTTTATATCAAATAAAACCTTAAAGTTACAAAACCTGTCTTACAATAATCAAAAAATAAAAGAAAATGCTTGACTCGAAAAAGTAAAAATAAAAATGCCAACTAGCTTGACCCAATATTTCAAAAATACATTTTTAATCAAAAATCTAATGCTCTAAAATTCCTGGGGGCCCGCGAGGCATCATTCGGCCTTGCCGCGGGCCTTGGTGTGAGGTCCTTGTGCAGTCCCCTTAACTCTCTCATGATCCGATGAACATAACCCATAACCGAAGCAAAAAGGTCGGTGCGAGGCATTTGTTCACAAGCTAAGCACTTCATGGTGACATAAGTGCCCGATTTCTCCAATTCTGTCCTTGATCATGTCCCTTTCTCTGAGTAGCTGTTCTATCCGCTGGTTTTTCGCCCCCAATCTTCGAGCATTGTTGGTGACTTGGTCTAGGAGCCTATCCACTTGTTCTTGCAGTCGGGCCATCAAATTGCGGCAATGGTCGAGGTCTGCTCTGGCATCTCGGGCTTGCTTGAAAACCCGCTCCCTGAGGATAACATTTGCTTCCCTTAGACTAGTGATGATCTCAGTGTAGTCTTCTTCCACCCGCTGTAGGTGAAGTGCATGTTTATGTGCCTCCTTTCTCCAGCTAGCACGGATCCTCATTGTTTGGGCCTTCGACTCTTCCAATTCTCTTTGGACATCGGTAACTTGGCTTCTCAAACCCTTTATCAATTTTTCGTCCGCCCGACTCCTCAACTGTCTGTCAGCATCCCTTTTCATTTGCTGGATTTGAGCTCTCAAGAAGTCATTTTCTTGTGCCAACTTCTTTTTGTCTCTTTCGTCGGCGGCAGCTTGCATGTTCTTCTCGAATTGAAGGTCCCGGACCTGCTGTTCTATCCTACCAATCTTCGTCCCGTACCCCTCCTCCTTTGCTAGCCAATTCCATTGCTCCTGTGAATCTTCCGTGAACTGTTGGACATGGGCTCTTTTAGAACATTTCCGACAAATCTGAAATCTTTTCCCGAACCACACATTGTACTTTGGGTCCACCTCACCCTTAGCTAGTTCCCGGACCATGGTTTTAGGCTCAAGGAATCTACATTCATGCCACAGCTTTCTAATCTTCTCTTCGGGGAATACGACTCCTGGGCTCAACTCAATGGCGTACTTCCTCAGATCTTGATCGGTAGGAATAACCTGAAACCTTCCTAGTTGACGTAATACACGACGAGGAACATATGGTTGGACACTGCGGATCCCCATCATAAGAATATAACACTCCTCGGCTGCTATATATATTACTTCAGTATCGGGTAACCACCCGAACGCCCATTCAACCTGATCGGCTTCTATTGAGCTTAGTCGTGCAAGCCATGCCTCGACGCCTTCAAGGAATACAGCACCTATCATCCGTTCTTCAAAACCCCTGATACAGTTTTTCCCAATCAACCCATGGTTCATGTATTGTGTCCGGTGATGGAGGTGTTCTTGCATCCACAATTGGAGTAACAGATTGCATCCTTGGAAGAAATTGCCCCCTTCTCGGCATACAGTCAAGGCTCGATAGATTTCGGACAAAACCAAAGGGACCACCGTGCTGGTAGCCTTTTTGATTGCAACGTCGGCTATTCCTACCAGATTTATCTCTATTTTCTTATCTTCGCGTGGACAAATCACAATCCCCAAGAATGTCGTTATGAATGCTAGAATTCGTCTGGCCTCCCACTTGGTTCTATTCCCTGCGTGAGTTAGTCCAAGGTTTGACTCTTCAAAACCCCGAGGAGTGTCGTACCGTTGGTATAAGAATTGGAGATCGCAACATCCTTCCAGCAAATCATCATTTTTCACCTTCCGACTAATGCTCAGCAAATCCAGAAACCCATGAGGAGATACCGGTCTTGGCGAGAGCAGGTATTGCCCTCTTAATTTCCCATTTAGTCCCGCATAGCCCGCAATTTCCTCTAACGTGGGCGTCAGTTCAAAGTCAACAAAACGGAACACATTGCGAGTCGGATCCCAAAAAGATATCAGTGCCTCGACGATGTCTTTCCTTGGCTTGATATTCAACAGATTAACCAAACCTCCCAAAATTCTCTCCACTATCTTTTTGCTACTGTCTTCCAAATCGTTCCACCACATATGGAGCTGCTGAGGGACCTCGCTAAAGATTGAAAATGACTTATTCTGATTCGTGCTCATCCTGCACATTTATTAAGGTGATTTAAATAAGAAAAACAACTTTGTTTTGCTAAATAATAATAATAAAAAAATCAGTTTTCAATCACGGCCTTTTAACGTCTCGGGGACGAAGGTTTTTAAGGCTGTGGGGGTAAATTGATTGAAATCAAAATTGACCCAAAGGTGGCCGTTTATATGAAATCAGCCTTCCGGCGTCCCTTTCGGGAACATTCGGCTATTTTTGAAAACAGCGTCATCGACTTATTTAGTACAAAAAGTTAGTTTTGATATTTTGGCTATTTTTCAAAAGGTGAAGTTGGACCCGATAAAGGCGGCCTACGTATCTCACATCCAATGAGAATCAAACCCACGTAGTTCGGTTTTAATGAAACAAACTACATTCATAAAAAAAAGGACAATGGCTATTTGTTTTTTAATTTTCCTTATCTAAAGCCGGTCAGCATGCAAGTCTATAACAGATAAATGCGTAAGACAAACAGGATGCAGCAGGATAGTCTTTTCATTTCAGGTCACCTGTCCTAGACGGACCCAACCCCTGTGTTGAGTCCCCTAAGCCAAATGCAACATGATGCAAATAAACGTTCCTACTAGGGATCCGGCATGAAGCTTTGTTATTCTAGGTTCAAAAACCTGGGTTTATTGTTCTAGACCTGGCTTACCCGAGCGGACAACTCGAGCCGAGGAGGAGGCAGCAACCCGGGAATACCGGAGCTTCACCGGTTTTGCAACTTATCTAAACCTCGTTCTAAAGTGGGACTTAGACACTATACAGAAAAGAAGTCACACGAAGTGCACCCTTCTTCATGATTTAGAAGACTCAGAGAGGAGATTGGTTTCGGCACAATTTATATGTACAGCTCACAAAATATCAAAGCAGTAAAAACAATATTTAGCACATTAATACAAACATGTAATAAAATCAGATAATAAATAAGCCAAATACAACAATTATTCCGAGCTCGAATTCTAAAAAACAAATCCCCAGTGGAGTCGCCAGAGCTGTCACACCTCTTTTTTTTACGTTGACCAGCATGGGCGCAAGATATAAAAGAGAGTTTTTCCAATTAAAGGACAACCAAAACGGGGTTCATTTATTGAGAGATTCGGAGTCGCCACTTGGGAGATTTATGGTGTCCCAAGTCACCGGTTTGAAACCCGAATTGAGGAAAGGTTTGACTCTATTTAATGGTCGGCGAACCAGAAATCCGGATAAGGAATTCTGTTAACCCGGGAGAAGGTGTTAGGCATTCCCGAATTCCGTGGTTCTAGCACGGTCGCTCAACTGTCATATTCGGCTTATTTATCTGATTTTTTACAGTTATGTACTTAATGCAAATTAATATCCCATTACCGCTTTTATTATTATTATGATTTGCGAAAAGAATATTGCCTAAAAATATGTTTCGAATCACGTCACATGAAATGCACTCGGATTCTCGACATATTCTTATTCAACATTTTGGGATTTGGATTTGGGTCGCATGAAATGCACACCCGTGCTTAAGAAGGTAAAATTATTAAAATGCGCGCCTAGAGCGATTACTTATTTACACTTTTGAGAAGGCCATGATATTTGCTAAGAAACGGCACATCTCGAACTCTAAGCACTTTATATATACACTTATGAGGGCCCTGCGATTTGTGTAACTGTTAGGCGAGGCGCACCTCTAATTCAAATTTAAAGCGAACTACATCCCGCTATATTTATTTAGGAGTTGATTCCAAATTATTTAAAACATGTTACGAGCCACACCACATGAAATGCGCCTGTGGTTCCTGACACGCTTTATTTAATCTTGTTCAAAATTGGAGTCGGGTCACATGAAATGCACCCCCGATTCCTTTAATCTAATTACGTCGTTCAGTTGAGTAATAACTCACCAATTCCTACAATGCGACAAAATCCTACTCAACTATAACCAATTCGAGCAAACATACGATTAGTTAACTAAGTGAGTAGATTCGAGTCTATGGTGGACAATTATATGGAAAGAACTTACTTTGAATTCAAATAATCCTCAAAGAGCCACTGTCATATATTTTTTGCAAGTTCAAGATATCATTCCTCACGGGTGTTCAAATCACCTTAAACTTTCTGCTTAAACAAATAGCTAATCTCAATTTTAACATAAGATCTAGTATTAACAGATTTGGAAATTACACACCATGGATAGAGAAGATTAAACAGAGATACGGCAGGAATAATTCAGGTTTATGTACATATCCAATGATAGTGTATCTTTGATCTAGATACATTTTTTCATAACCAAAACCAGTGAGACAAACCTAATTAAAGAATAACAAAACATACAAACATAAGAACTTTGGACAACTATATGTATTCAACAGACTTAAAAGGGAGCTTCAGGCTTCATTCTTTTTCGAACCAAGAAGCTACAATGACAAAGATGTGTACCTGGAATATGGAAGAAGAAAGAAGAGTGAGCAATTAGCAGTGGTAATGCAGCAACAGCAGCAGTAGACCAGCAGCAAATAATCCCAGCAAACAGACTCCAAAAAAAGAAATCAATGACAGAAGGCTTGAATACTTCAAAGAAAACCACAACAAAGAATTCCCAATCAAACAGACCCCTACACCTCTGAAATGCCCCAGAAAACTTGTGCACCCAACTGATTGAACCCCAAACGACTTCAAAACCACAAACCAAATACCTAAAGTTCTGCCTATTATTAAGGTCCAAGTGTATAACAGAAACAGAGAAGACCAGCTCTCTTTTGGTTTTAGAATCAACTCAAAATAGAAACTCCAACTGGAGACTATCCTGTATGTATTCTATATACTCTCCTCACTGTATTTCAGACTGCTATGCTTAAAAGGCTCTTGCTCTAATGTCTGCTCCCTTTGTCCAGAAAAGAAAAAGAGATCCCCTACTATTCTGTTCAAACCTTATACTTATAGTTGAAAAACCAATGAAACTCTAAGGTACAATAATCAGAAAACCCACTCTGCCCATCCTCTCCTCTGCCAGCCCCATCATATTCTTTGTGTTAGCCACTAAGTCTTGTTTAAGTGTGGGCTTAAATTAATTTAAATGCTGAGTGCAAAACCTGGTGGAGTGCCCTGCTGTAACAGCAGGTTCCACTAGGTCGTGCACTCACTGATGCTAACAGCCACCTCTGATTAGTTATCTTACAGCTATATCCAAATAATCCCTAGTAAACACAATCCAACAGTGGTTCCATATGCAATCAATTTCGGCCATAAAAGCTAATAAACAGACTTACGAAGTTAATCGACAATGTTCGTATGACTCATATAAACAACAACAATCAATCCTTAACTCAGTGATTCAAAATGCCCAGGCAAACAAAACATAAAAATGCAGAACTTAGCTACTTGAGTATCGATTACAACCAATTCGCATTTCTATATCTTAATACACTCTGACATACAACAGAAATAAGAATGACCAAATAAAGGCCTTTCGAGGTAGAAGCAGAGAAGCTTAAAATCAATTACAAACGAAAAACTAAATCAATACGGCGAACACAACAATAAAACAGAAGAAAAAAAGATGAAAAATGAGATACCTCAAGAAGAGGGATCAAAATTGGACGGACTCGGCTCCAAAGGCTTCGAATTTGCACTCCTTTGAAGTAAACGGACTTTAATTGAAGCGTTTTTCAAACGAAAAACACTCCAATTAAGGTCCATTGCCTTCAATTACCGTTGACTCGGCGAAATCCCTAATTTTGGGTTCTAGGGTTCTTGAGGCTCTACTTTAGGGCTTTGGCATTTCTGGTAAGATTCGAGCTAAACCAAGGCCGGTGGGGGTATGAGGGAGGTGAGGGGAAGCTATGGTGTGATTTTGAGGTGGTTTGGCGTGGGTTCGAGTTTGACTCGAATCTTCAAATGAAGATTCGAAGATTTTCGGAGTGATTCGAGGTAAAAGAAGGATGGATTCGTAATGGGGGAGTCGAGGTGGTCCTATGGTGTTAATTTGGTTGGGTTTGGCCTACCGGAACCGCCGTGAGGCGATTTCCGGCAGGCGGAGCACGGTGGTGGACGGCGAGGTTTAATTCGTCTCTAAGAGAGACGATGAAGGTAAGGGGGGGTCCGGCTTGGGGGCGGGGTGCGAGATGGACCTTATATATGAATTAAGAGATTAAATCCTGATCGTTGGATCATTTACGATCAACGACCAGGATCTTCTCACTTAAACCAAACGGTGTCGTGTAGTGTCGATTTAAGACCGGACCGGTCTTTGGAGTGAAACAGATCGGGTATCATGAAGTGATTAAGGCCATTGGATGATGAGAATCCAACGGCCAGGATCAAACCATGGGGCGATTAATGTGGTCCATCGGATCAACTCTGATCGACCGCTTGGATCTCTTCACTTAAAGCGGGACGACATCGTTTGGGTGCCTGTGAGAGACGGACTGGGAGACGGGTTGGGGCGAAATGTTTGGGCCTGGTTCTGGTCCAAAAACCAAACGGCCCAGTTCCTGATTTCTTTGTATTCTATTTTCATTTTTTCTTCTTGTTCTTTCATTTTTCCTTTTAATTCCTAATTACCAAAATTCCTAAATTACATTGAAAAATTAACTTAAAATACCAATTAACTCATAATAATAAATATCACATATAATTAAGCACCAATTTAGAATAAAATCACACAACTAGACCTTAAATGCTAAACAATGCAAAGTACGTATTTTGTGATTTTTCATTTTTTTGTAAAACAAACTTAATTACTCCTACTTGGAGTACTAAATCCTAGATGCAAATGTGACATATATATATTTTTTTAATTTTTGTTAATTGAAACAAATAAACACACACACACAAATGCAAACAACAAAAGAAAAATAGCATAAAAATCTATAAAAATTGCGAACAACACAACAATATTTAATCTTGAATTTTTGGGAGTAGTTCTCATATAGAGCAAAAATCACGTGCTCACACATACAGTATGTCTAGCAGAGGGCCCAAATGTTTTTTCACCAACACTCGACCATCTTCCTCTAGATCATTCCACCATTCTTGTAGTTGTATCCGGGCTCTTTCCATGATAACCTGAGGTGATTCTTGGATAGCATCCATCTGATCCTGAAGATTCAAAGTATCAAGGGTGACTCTTAAACCTTTTATGACAGCATATTTCCTTAAATGAAACAAATTACCGACTTATTTATGACCGAAAATCTTTGACACATTTTTAATGACTGTTTTTGTAAAATGGAGATTGGACCCGATGGGGGTTGCCTACGTATCTCACATCCGGTGAGAATCAAATCGGCGTAGTTCGCCAAAGAAAATAAATCGAGTTTTATTTATTTATTTATTTATTTATTTTTTAAACTTTTTAACACCCAAAAAATATTATTTTTGAAAAAACGCTAATAGGATTTTGACATTGTTTGGACAAAACTATTATTGTTATTCAATTTTAAGCTGGTCAGCATGCCGATCTAATCAAATAAATGCACATAATCTCATGTAGCAGGATGGTCTTTTCATTTCAGATTACCTGTCCTAGACGGACCCAACCCCTGTGTTGAGTCCCCTAAGTCAAATGCAACATGATGCAAAGAAACGTTCCTACTAGAGATCCGGCATGAGGTTTTTGTTATTCTAGGTTTAAAAACTGGGATTATTGTTCTAAACCTGGCTTACCCGAGTGCACAACTGGGGCTGAGGAGGGGTGACGTAACGGGAGCACTAAAGTCTGCCCGGCCTTGTCACTTACCCTAACACTCACTTATTTGGAATAATTTTGAAAAGTGGGCTACGCGAACGTATGCACCATTTTTAGAACTCAAAAGGAAATAGGATTTCGGCACAGTTTATATATACAGTTCAAATAATATCAAAGCGGTAAAAATCATCATTTCGCATATTAAGCATATATCATATAAAAATATCAGATAATAAACAAAGCCAAATACAACAATTATTCTAAGCTCGAATTTCTAACCCCGAACTAGTGGTTCTGGGTTTTGCAGTGTCCCCAGCAGAGTCTCCAGAGCTGTCACACCTCCTTTCGGCGCTACCGCACCCTGCGAAGGGCGTGGTAGAAAGGGAGTTTCTCCAATTAAAGGACAATCGAAAACGGGATTCATTTATCAAGAGATTCGGAGTCGCCACTTGGGAGATTTATGGTGTCCCAAGTCACCGGTTGAATCTCGAATCGAGGAAAGGTTTGACTCTATTTAATGGTCCGCGAACCAGAAATCCGGATAAGGAATTCTGTTAACCCGGGAGAAGGTGTTAGGCATTCCCGAGTTCCGTGGTTCTAGCACGGTCGCTCAACTGTTATATTTGGCTTGATTATCTGATTTTAATACAAATATGAACTAGCGTGCAAACTACCACTCCAAACCGTTTTAATTGTTAGAAGAAAATTATAATGTCGTGAGAATATATCTCGAATTTCGTCACATAAATGTGTCCGCAATTTTTGATATATTCCGACTTCATTGGGATTTGGATTGGGGTCACATAAATGTGTACCCGAGTTTAAGGAGGTACAATTATTAAATACGCGCTTAAAACTATTAACGCATTATTATTTTGAGAATGCCGTGAAAATTTACTAAACGGCCAATCTCGAATTTCTAAGTAAATATATACACTTATGAAGATTTCACAGTTTTTGCGATTTATTTGGCGAGGCTTGTCTCATTTATTAACAAAATAATCCTAAAATGACTACATTTCCTATTTTTTTTTAGTTTTTATAAATAAAGAGATATCATAATTAATCTAGAAATTAAAAATGCAACACTTATCTAATTTATGACAAAAACTTAATGAAACGGATTTTAATCAATGTTTAAGCAAAAAATATTTTTTTTTTGGAATTATTTTATTATTATTTTATTATTTTATTAAATACGAAAATTCATAACTTAATAATAAAAGAAGCTAATTTAGAATAATATTAAAACTTGAATATATAAAAAAGAAAAACTAATAAAATCATTTATTCAAAACTATCGAAAATTATAGCCATATTAAAGCTTATATGGTAAAAATTATTTTTATTCCAAATTGTTCAAATCTAAGCTTATTTTTAGAAAAACAGCAATTATAAATTGACTATAATTTTATTTAAATTCGTTTTTTATAAGCTAAAAGAAAAAAATATATTATTTGTTATGTTTAGATAAATATTTAATAAAAATAAACATTACTTAAATAAATCTAAAAATAAAAGTGCAAAATCAACAACTAATATATATATATATATATATATATATATATATATATATATATATATATATATATATATATATATATATATATATATATATATATATATATATACAAACTAAACCAATTATCTTACAACTAACTTAAACTCATATTTTTTTAAATTTTTACTATTTTTGAATTAAACCCTTGATGTTAACTATTTACAACTATTTACCAAAACCAAAATCAATCTTAATTATTTACACCTATATTTTGAGATGGTTAAACTTGAAAAGAAACAATTCTTGTGTTATTGAAAATTCAAATCGTACCTAAATGCCTAATTTACGCAAAATAATTAAAATTCGCATTTTTTATTGAACTTAATTACACATTAACAACTTAGTTTATTAAAGAAGATATTAAAGAAATTCTCATTAATTCAATTAACAAAAGAGTAATTCATTCTTCCTAACCAATTTGAATCATTAATAAACACATTTATAACTATACTATTTAATAGTCATTTTTAGAAGTGATTTATTATTGTTACAACAAAGCTTAATTATTTAAAGCTATCACAACCCGGATTTTTCCCCAACATCGGGATCGTGATGGCGCCTACTCGTGGTAGCTAGGCAAGCCACTGTATTCATACTATCCCGTTTTTAACAAAATTTTAATTAAATAAATGCGGAATAACAAATCACACGGTGAAAATCATACTGAAATCCTCTACCCAAGACGTGGAGTCACCAACTCACAAACTACTATGGAATACTACACATAAAAGTCTGGAAGAAATATAACACAATTCTGTTTGTCTCGGAACAAAGAGACTCCACCTAATAATATAGATAAAGAGAGAGACGCCGGGCCTGCGGACGCCTGCAAGCTACTTCGGTCTCAAACATGATCAACTCCCACGCAATCTACTTACTGCTGCTGTTGCTCCTGATCGTAACCTGGACCTGTGCAAAAACGCACAGAAGTGTAGCATCAGCACAACCGACCCCATGTGCTGGTAAGTGCCCGGCCTATCCCGGCGAAGTAGTGACAAGCCTAGGACCAGACACTCACATAAACCTGTGCAATTCAATATATATATATATATGTGTACACATAAACCTGTGCAGTTGCAATATATATATATATAACATATTTATAAAGAAATACTCTGCTCTGAAATAATATTCAATAACTCACGATATCCAAAATAATCTAATCAACATAATAAATCTTACTTTCATGTCTCAATTCCTCTCTCATTTCATATCTCGTGGTAGGCGTACCACCCGCTCCCAACTATCACAGTAATTATATCTTGTGGTAGGCGTACCACCCGCTCCCAAATATATCAATAATCATATCTTGTGGTAGGCGTACCACCCGCTCCCAAATATATCAATAATCATATCTCGTGGTAGGCGTACCACCCGCTCCCAAATATATCAATAATCATATCTTGTGGTAGGCGTACCACCCGCTCCCAAATATTTAATAATCATATCTTGTGGTAGGCGTACCACCCGGTCCCAAATATATCAATAATCATATCTTGTGGTAGGCGTACCACCCGCTCCCAAATATTTAATATATATATTACCACAAATAACAAGAATTAACCAAGTAATAACACAATAAGGAATATCTCAAAGAACTCAACAATTAACAACAGTTAATAAGTTCACAAGGAAAACAAGGTATAATGGAAACACAAGTAATATCAAGTCAAGAAATGGCAAATAGTTGCACGTCATCACCCAAATAAAATATAATGGAAAAACAAGTAATATCAAGTCAAGGAATAGCAAATAGTTGCACGGCATCACCCTTCGTGCTTTTACTCTCATCCTCACCAAATAAGCAAATAAAGTACACGGCATCACCCTTCGTGCTTTTACTCTCATCCTCACATCCATAGTACGGCATGATCCTTCGTACATGGTTCAATAACAGGGCACGGCATGATCCTTCGTGCATAATCAATAAACATGACACGGCATGATCCTTCGTGCATAATCAATAATAGGGAACGGCATGATCCTTCGTGCATAATCAATAAATAAACATGGCACCGCATTAACCTTCGTGCATAAATATTTAAACATGGCACGGCATCACCCTTCGTGCATTATCACTCTTCCTCACCCAAATAACAATCACAGTTAAGGGCAAAGAAAGAAACAATAATTCATAAACCGTCCCATCAAGGGCAATCAATAATTATCTTCACAACAAGTCCCAACAAGGGAGAACAATAACAATTCATCTGTAATATATCTCAAAATAATCATTTTCCAACGACTCACGGTCATACTAGACGCCAGTGTATGGATGCTCGTCACCACACCCCATACACCGCACTCGATCACATAACACATAACACATAATCCTATTCCCTCAAGCTAGGATAGAACAAACACTTACCTCGAATGCTTATGAACAATCCAATCCGTGGAAATGTCTTTTCTTTCAATTTGGCTCCAATCCAACCGTATCTATACACAATTGATTTAATATCATCAATTTTACTCAACAAACTAATTCTTAAGACAAAATACAACTTTTACAACATTCTGCCCAGAATAGTGAATTTCAACCCCGGGCCCACATGGTCGGAATTCGGGGTTATGACTAAAATCCGGTTACCCATTCCCCCACGAGTTCATGTATATAATTTGTTTCAAAATCGGACCTCAATTCGAGGTCCAATTCCCCAATTTATGAAAAACCCTATTTCTAACAAAAACAAGAATTTTACCATGAAAACATTTGATTTCTAATGAAAAACATGTTTAATGATGTTAGGAATTGAAAGAATTAAGTAAAAAGTGACTTACAATCGTTTTGATGAAGAAGAAATCCTTGAAGAATCGCAAACGGGTGTTTTGTTTTGTAAAATGTGTTAGAATGACCGAAATTGTGTTTTTCAGTCTCTCGTGGTTCGCATTTAGTGAATACGGTTCGCAATTGCGAACCTCGACCAATTTCGGAGTTTGAAAAATAAGCTGGTAGGAAGTTCGCATTTGTGAACATTTCTTCGCATTTACGAAGATTGAAGGCTGGGAAGTTCGATTTGCGAACTATTGTTCGCAATTGCGAACACAAGCTAATATGTGAGGTTCGTATTTGCAATCATTGTTCGTATTTGCGAATCAGCGGAATAGTGGCTAGCTACGATTTATAACTATAGCTCGCATTTGCGAGCACATGCTGTATAGGGGAAGTTCGATTTGCGAACTATTGTTCGCGATTTGCGAACACAGTACATAATGGGGAGTTCGCATTTGTGAGCTATTGTTCGCATTTGCGAACAAGGCTGTATATGGGAATGTTCGCATTTGCGAACTATTGTTCGCATTTGCGAACTCTGCAGACCAGTTGCTGACAACAACTTCTAACATGAAAAATTTGATCTCGTGGCCTATCCAAAGTTCACCCGAGCCCTCGGGGCTCCAAACCAAATATGCACATAACCTCAAAAACACATTATGAACTTGTTCGTGCGATCACATCGCCAATATCACCTCGCTTTCATCAAATCAAGCCTCAAATGCATGATTTTCATACCTTTAGTTTTCAAAACTTTCAAACTTGGGACTCAAGGTCCAAAACATCTCAAACGACATCTAAATGTCACCAAACTTTACAGAAATCACATATATAATATTTAAGACTTGTACCGGCGTCGGAACCAAAATACGAGCCCGATACCAAGGTCAATTAATTTATTTCCTTTAATAATTGCATCAAAAACAATTTCACATAAAAATTCATAACTTGGGCTTTAGGCCTCAAAATTCGACTCCGGACGCATGTCCAAGTCCCATATTTTCCTACGGACCTCTCGGGACCATCAAATCTCGGGTCCGGATCCGTTTACCAAAAATGTTGACCGAAGTCAACCATATCAATATTAATATCATTTTTATCCAAATTTCTCATAGAATTCATATTTTCTATCACAAAATCTTTCCGCTACATGCTCGGATCGTGCACGCAAATCGAGGCAACATAGAATGAGGTTTTCAAGGCCTCAGAAGCTTGAAATGATTAATTAAATAAGTGATGACCCTTTGGGTCGTCACAATCTCCACCTCTAAAACAACCGTTCGTCCTCGAACGGACAAAAGAAAGAAGTACCCGAGTCAGGAAACAAGTGTGGGTAGCGGCTCCGCATATCAGACTCGGACTCCCAGGTCGATGCCTCAGGAGGCTGACCTCTCCACTGAACACGCACAGAAGGATAACTCTTCGACCTCAACTGTCGAACCTGCCTGTCTAGTATGGCTACCCGCTCCTCTTCGTAAGATAGATCATTGTCCATTTGGACAGTACTGAAGTCTAACACATGTGTGGGATCGCCGTGGTATCTCCGAAGCATAGATACGTGAAAAACCGGATGCACGATTGATAACTATTATAATAAGCAAACTCTGCCAAAGGCAGGAATTGATCCCATCAGCATCTAAGGTGACCTGATTAGCACCTCCTCGCTGAACCGTGTCTCTAAGGTCACATAAATAGGAATCATTATATTGTTGTTCGCAGATACGCTTCAATAATGAAGAGCGAGCGATCGCACAAGCTAGTGCTCGACTAGGCTCAGAAATATCCAACCTCACAAATCGATTGGCCAAGGACTGAACATCCAAAGCAATTGGCCTTTGATTGACTGGAATATAAACAAGACTGCCCATACTGGCTGACTTCCTACTCAAAGCGTCAGCCACCACGTTTGCTTTTTCCCTGATGATATAAAAAGGTGACATCATAATCTTTCCGCAATACCAGCCACCTTCTCTGCTTCAAATTCAACTCTTTTGTTTAAACAAATACTGAAGACTCTTATGATCGGTGTATACTTCACATACTACACCATACAAATAATGTCTCCAGATCTTCAATGCATGAATAATCGCCGCAAATTCTAGATCATGCACTGGGTAATTCTTTTCATGCATCTTCAACTGCCTCGAAGCATAGGCAATAACCTTGCCATCCTGCATTAACACTGCACCAAGCCCAATACGGAAAGCATCACAATAATCAGTATAAGGTCCCGCACTTGTAGGTAAAATCAATACCGGTGCTGTAGTCATGGCTGTCTTGAGCTTTTGAAAGCTCGCCTCACATTCATCTGACTATTCAAATTGAACACCTTTCTGTGTCAATCTGGTCAGTGGGGTTGCAATAGATGAAAACCCTCGCCGATAATAACCCGCTAATCCCAAGAAACTCCAAATCTCTGTGGCTGATGTTAGTCTAGGTCAGTCCTTGACTGCCTCAATCTTCTTCGGATCAACCTGAATACCTGCTGCCGTCACAATATGACCCAGGAATGCAACTGAACTTAGCCAAAATTCACACTTCAACATTTTTTGCATATAGTTGGCTATCTTTCATAGTCTGCAAAGTCACTCTGAGATGTTGCGCATGCTCCTCATGACTGCAGGAGTATGTCAATATGGAAACAATGAAGACTACAACGAACAAGTCTAAATAAGGCACGAACACACTCATGCGTATGCACATATCCATGACTCTGAAGTCTGGCCATAAGAGTTATTATTAAATTACAACATTGCAAATTAACCCTGTTATCAAATACCTTATTCTACAAATCCCACTTTACTTAGAATGAGGTATGGTGACCTCGTGATTATTTTCCCGAATTAATGCGTCATATTTATCCTTACCTGGTGCTCGTCTCAAAGGCTAAGCTCAAAGGTTTCAAAATAGAAATGGCTAATATGAATAGAAACTATACAAGAATTGTCAAATAGTCCTAACTGGCATGACTCTTATTTACGAATGCAATACGAAAATATTAATTTCATAAAAGAAGAATTTTAAACACATAAACTCTTACTACCAGGACCCAGTCCTCATATGATATCCACCGCAGCTTGAAGCTCGGCTTAGAAATATTTCACATTATGCCAAAAATTGGAAGATCTCATCCTCAACTCTGAATCACAGTGCTTGCACATCATATAATCTGAAATTTTTCATTTCATTTCTTTCTTCCTTTCAATAATTGTCCATCAAAGATAATCATGACACAAAATGAACCCCCATACTGATAGGGCACACAATTAACGATTAAAATTAGTTATCCCGAAAATTATATCAAAACCCACTGTAATAAGTAATATAAAGTCACTCTTAGCCTCATGGATATTTAGTAACTAACACCTAATAATAGGGATGTCTATCCTCATGTAATATCTCAACGGGAGTATTTCCCTAAGTAGTATGATTACGATGCTCGCTCATGAATGGAGCATGTTAAAAGGACTCGCCTAAATTTTCTTTCAAAAACCAAATTAAATTAAGGGAAAAATTATTCTGTCTATAACAATCTGAATTATACGTGTGATGACCACATCTGGTGTAGTGACCTCCCTCATATCATAAAAATTATATCAATGGTTGGGTCTCCACCTCTAGGATTTTCACCTCCACCTCTAACATCCTGACCTCTACATCTGGCTGGCCATGTAGGATAATTATTAACTGCAATGGAGCGTGTAGACTGAGTGCTTTCCTAAAATTGTATTTCTCCAAAATTCCACATTCACAGCAATTCCTATAAGGCTCAGTTAACTTATTGCTCATGACAATATATATTCGGACACAGTCATTGTGACCTGGTACAACCGTTCAGATCACACATACTACATATTGCAGAGAATCTCGGGGGTGACGTCTTCGGAACATTTTCTTAAAATAGAGTTTAGTAGATAGCGTTGCGTTGGCCGGCTTGCCCTCTTCGTAGGCTTGACACAAACATTGACGGCCAATTCTTAACACTGCTGAGCTACCCCATTTACTCATATACTCTTCGTCATTCTCTGGGGGCGATCCTTACCCCATGAAAATGAACCAACCTTAAATATGTATAAATTATTTGGAGGACATTTCCATACCATATATATATACATTCCAATAACTCATCATATTTGTCCTTCACAACTCCAACACATCGACCGGACGTCAAGGTCCGTTGAAACCCAACACGATTTATTAGGTGATCTCCTGATATAATTGCACCTTCCGTTGGGACCATAACTGGTGTGGTAAATACATTATCTTCCCACTATTTCTGTGTGCCTTCTGTAGCACAGTAAAATGAACTCCTCGCATTCGACTATTCCCACGTTCTGTAATTCCTCATAAGAACCGTCAAGCACAATCTCGTGGGTTCTCAAAAGATGCACCGCTGAAGGTGGTAGCGAAGACTTTGGTGAAACCTATCTGTCCTCTGTAAAACTTTTGAAGGCATAGTTGATCTATCACCAGCCTGTGCCATTGTTCGGCTGGATAAACGGTACGTGACTACGCCATTCGTGGGAAGACAAGAGTGGAAATTTAACTTAACACTTTGAAGAACAAATTCGCACGATAAGAAAGAACAAATGAGAGACTCTTTCCTAACTCAATAGACTCGGGAGGACAAGTACAGACGTCTCCGTACCTACCTCTCAAACTCTACTAAGCTTGTTCGTGAGTGGTGAGACCTATGTAACCTAGAGCTCTGATACCAACTTGTCACGACCCGGATTTTCCCCCAACATCGGGATCGTGACGGCGCCTACTCGTGGTAGCTAGGCAAGCCACTGTATTCATACTATCCTGTTTTTAACAAAATTTTAACTAAATAAATGCGGAATAACAAATCACACGGTGAAAATCATACTGAAATCCTCTACCCAAGACGTGGAGTCACCAACTCACAAACTACTATGGAATACTACACATAAAAGTCTGAAGAAATATAACACAATTCTGTTTGTCTCGGAACAAAGAGACTCCAGCTAATAATATAGATAAAGAGAGAGACGTCGGGCCTGCGGACGCCTGCAAGCTACCTCGGTCTCAAATATGATCAACTCCCACGCAATCTACTTACTGCTGCCGCTGCTGCTGTCCGTAACCTGTATCTGCGCAAAAAGAGCGCAGAGTGTAGTATCAGCACAACCGACCCCATGTGCTGGTAAGTGCCTGGCCTATCCCGGCGAAGTAGTGACAAGCCTAGGACCAGACACCCACATAAACCTGTGCAGTTGCAATATATATATATATATATAACACATTTATAAGGAAATACTCTGCTCTGAAATAATATTCAATAACTCACGATATCCAAAATAATCTAATCAACATAATAAATCTTATTTTCATGTCTCAATTCCTCTCTCATTTCATATCTCGTGGTAGGCGTACCACCCGCTCCCAACTATCACAGTAATTATATCTTGTGGTAGGCGTACCACCCGCTCCCAAATATATCAATAATCATATCTTGTGGTAGGCGTACCACCCGCTCCCAAATATATCAATAATCATATCTTGTGGTAGGCGTACCACCCGCTCCCAAATATATCAATAATCATATCTTGTGGTAGGCGTACCACCCGCTCCCAAATATTTAATAATCATATCTTGTGGTAGGCGTACCACCCGGTCCCAAATATATCAATAATCATATCTTGTGGTAGGCGTACCACCCGCTCCCAAATATTTAATATATATATTACCACAAATAACAAGAATTAACCAAGTAATAACACAATAAGGAATATCTCAAAGAACTCAACAATTAACAACAGTTAATAAGTTCACAAGGAAAACAAGGTATAATGGAAACACAAGTAATATCAAGTCAAGAAATGGCAAATAGTTGCACGTCATCACCCAAATAAAATATAATGGAAAAACAAGTAATATCAAGTCAAGGAATAGCAAATAGTTGCACGGCATCACCCTTCGTGCTTTTACTCTCATCCTCACCAAATAAGCAAATAAAGTACACTGCATCACCCTTCGTGCTTTTACTCTCATCCTCACATCCATAGTACGGCATGATCCTTCGTACATGGTTCAATAACAGGGCACGGCATGATCCTTCGTGCATAATCAAATATAGGGCACGGCATGATCCTTCGTGCATAATCAATAATAGGGCACGGCATGATCCTTCGTGCATACTCAATAAATAAATATGGCACGGCATTAACCTTCGTGCATAAATATTTAAACATGGCACGGCATCACCCTTCGTGCATTATCACTCTTCCTCACCCAAATAACAATCACAGTTAAGGGCAAAGAAAGAAACAGTAATTCATAAACCGTCCCATCAAGGGAAATCAATAATTATCTTCACAACAAGTCCCAACAAGGGGAGAACAATAACAATTCATCTGTAATATATCTCAAAATAATCATTTTCCAATGACTCACGGTCATACTAGACGCCAGTGTATGGATGCTCGTCACCACAGCCCATACACCGCATTCGATCACATAACACATAACACATAATCCTATTCCCTCAAGCTAGGATAGAACAAACACTTACCTCGAATGCTTATGAACAATCCAATCCGTGGAAATGTCTTTTCTTTCAATTTGGCTCCAATCCAACCGTATCTATACACAATTGATTTAATATCATCAATTTTACTCAACAAACTAATTCTTAAGACAAAATACAACTTTTACAACATTCTGCCCAGAATAGTGAATTTCAACCCCGGGCCCACATGGTCGGAATTCGGGGTTATGACTAAAATCCGGTTACCCATCCCCCACGAGTTCATGTATATGATTTGTTTCAAAATCGGACCTCAATTCGAGGTCCAATTCCCCAATTTATGAAAAACCCTATATTTTAACAAAAACAAGAATTTTACCATGAAAACATTTGATTTCTAATGAAAAACATGTTTAATGATGTTAGGAATTGAAAGAATTAAGTAAAAAGTGACTTACAATCGTTTTGATGAAGAAGAAATCCTTGAAGAATCGCAAATGGGTGTTTTGTTTTTGTAAAATGTGAAGAAATGACTGAAATTCGTGTTTTTCAGTCTCTGTGTTCGCATTTGTGATCATGGGTTCGCAATTGCGAACCCCGACCAATTTCTGGAGTTTGAAAAATAAGCTAAGGCTGGGAAGTTCGCATTTGCGAACTTTTCTTCGCATTTGCGAAGCCAAGGCAAAACTGGGAAGTTCGCATTTGCGAACTATTGTTCGCAATTGCGAACACAGGCTAAATATTGGGAGGTTCGCATTTGCGAACTATTGTTCGCATTTGCGAACCCAGGCAGAATAGTGTCGAGTTCGCATTTGCGAACTATAGTTCGCATTTGCGAACACAGGCACAGTAGGTCAAGTTCGCATTTGCGAACTATTGTTCGCATTTGCGAACACAGGCACAATAGGGGGAGTTCGCATTTGCGAACTATTGTTCGCATTTGCGAACTCTGCAGAATAGTGGGGAGTTCGCATTTGCGAACTATTGTTCGCATTTGCGAACTCTGTAGACCAGTTGCAGACAGCAACTTCTAACATGAAAAATTGATCTCGTGGCCTATCCAAAGTTCACCCGAGCCCTCGGGGCTCCAAACCAAATATGCACATAACCTCAAAAACACATTATGAACTTGTTCGTACGATCACATCGCCAATATCACCTCGTTTTCATCAAATCAAGCCTCAAATGCATGATTTTCATACCTTTAGTTTTCAAAACTTTCAAACTTGGGACTCAAGGTCCAAAACCTCTCAAACGACATCCAAATGTCACCAAACTTTACATAAATCACATATATAATATTTAAGACTTGTACCGGGCGTCGGAACCAAAATACGAGCCCGATACCAAGGTCAATTAATTTATTTCCTTTAATAATTGCATCAAAAACAATTTCACATAAAAATTCATAACTTGGGCTTTAGGCCTCAAAATTCGACTCCGGACGCATGTCCAAGTCCCATATTTTCCTACGGACCTCTCGGGACCATCAAATCTCGGGTCCGGATCCGTTTACTAAAAATGTTGACCGAAGTCAACCATATCAATATTAATATCATTTTATCCAAATTTCTCATAGAATTCATATTTTCTATCACAAAATCTTTCCGGCTACATGCTCGGATCGTGCACGTAAATCGAGGCAACATAGAATAAGGTTTTCAAGGCCTCAGAAGCTCGAAATTATTAATAAAATAAGTGATGACCCTTTGGGTCGTCACAAGCTATCACAAAACTTACAGAATATTAATATGGAATTTATTAAAACATAATCTGTAAAAGAAGATAGAAATAGAAACTATTTAAAATTTCAACAAAATTCTCATCTTTCTCATATATTCATCTTATCATTTAAACATGATTAGATATGTACCTGATATTGGAAATAAAAGAAATCCCGGGGATCAACACAGCAAATAACAACACAGCAATATCACAGCAACAGCAGTACAATCAAGAATACCAGTATCCGGATTTAAGCAATAAAAATCAACATCCGAGAATTGAGTTTCAAAATAAGACTTTGTAAAATAAAAACTAACACTCTTTTTTTTAGATTTTTTTTTTCGTTTTTTTTTTCTTTTGTTTTGTTTTTCTTTTGTTCACTATTTGGTAACACTTTTAAGATTTTTCAGATTTTTGCTCTCTAGGATTTTTTTCTCCTCTTAATGATCCTCTTTTATGAAATGAAATATGATTCTTATATAAGCAAGACTAAACTCTTTCTTTAATTAAAAACAAATCATTATTAATTAAAAACTAAAAGTAAGACTTCCACTTTCATTTTATTTTAATCTAACTTTTAATCCCACTAAATTATGTTTTATTCCCCACTATTTTTATTTTAATTATTTCAAAGCATGAACATGTATATTTAATTAATTTTTTTAATACCACTACACTTTGTTTCCCACCCTCTTATTAAAGAAATAATTATTCTACACTACAAAATGTTTTGTCTTCCACCATAATTATTTTAACAATATCTAAACAACTAATGGACAAAATACTTTAATTCGAATAATTGACTACAAATTAATGACCAAAATAACCCCAAAATTATTGAAATTTACTACTATAACCTTATCAGCTATAACCAATTCACCTAAATCAAACAACCAAAATATAGCAAATTTAACCAATTTTTAAACAATTTTAACAATAATTCTAACAATCTTGATGAACAACCAAGAACAACATGATTTTTAACAACTAAAAATTTTCTAGGCTCATAATAACAAATAAACAAGTAACTTCAAATCACTTAAACTTAACATATCAAACAAACTATTTTAATTCTACAATTAAAATCCGAATTTAGAATTAAGCAAAAATAAAGAACCAAATTTAATCTAATAAACTCAATAATCATCTAAAAAATTCAATTTAAATCTACCAACATTACAACCAAGATTTAAGATGCAAAAATGATTGACTATAACATTTCTATATTAACAACTTAACAAAACACATGATTAAAGTATGAAAAATGAAGAAATAATCAAGAACATGATGAACAACAAAAAAGAAACAAAATCAACCATATACTTATCTAAATCCGAAAATATACATATATATATATATATATATATATATATATATATATTATCTAAATCTGAAAATATACATATATATATATAACATTTCTATATTAACAACTTAACAAAACACATGATTAAAGTATGAAAAATGAAGAAATAATCAAGAACATGATGAACAACCAAAACGAAACAAAATCAACCATATACTTATCTAAATCCAAAAAATATACATATATATATATATATTTATATATATAGAACCGGTCTATATATATACATATATTCGTAATATACATAGAAATGAAGTTCCTATATATATATATATATATATATATATATATATATATATATATATATATATAATATATCATCCGAAAAATAAAGATAAATAACTAAAAAAAATCTGTCCAAAAATGAAAATAACAACAATAATAATAAAACGAAATATATATACATATATACTACCCTAAAGCAATATATATATATATATATATATATACATGTATGCTATATATACACGTATATATATGTATATAACATATGTTTATACCTATATACACGTGTATATACATATATATATATATGTTTATACCTATATACACGTATATATATATATATATATATATATGTCCACCCTTGCCGGAAAAATCAAAAAGAATGAAAGATGAAGAAGAAACGCTGCCATGGATGTCGTCGAGCTTCTGCTCGTCGATCAGCTCGGAGGAACAGCCATGGCAGACGCATGGAGCTCGACGTCGCCGGCCATGGAAGCGAGCTGCCGTCGCCATTTTTCTCGGCCAGCAGCAACGACAGCGAGCTGCTGCGCGCGCTGCTGCTCGGTTGCTGCCGCGACGGGGAGGGGATGCTGCCGGCGATGGTAGGGGGTAGGGGAAAGAGAAGAAGAAGAAGGAGAGGAAGAGAGGGAATAGTGAGTGTGGAGGCTTGTTTTTTGTTATGTGTATTTTAGGTTTAGGGTTAGTATGAATAGTGTATTAGTATATGGGTTATGGGTTATGGGTTATGGGTTTGGGTTATGTGGTTTTGGGTTGGGTAGAATAGGTTTGGGCCTAAGTTTTAAATTTAAGAAGAGGCCCAATTCCGGATTTATCTTCTCTATATTTTTATTTTTAATTTTTATTTTTATTTATTATGAAAGAAAATGTTAAGATTAAATTATAAAAACCCAAAATTATCTTAAAAACACTAATTAACTCATAATAATAATTATCACACAAAATTAGACGTTAATTAAAATAAAATCGTACAAATTGGATATTAAATGCTAAAAATGCAAACATACATATTTTTGTGATTTTATAAATAAACTTAATTATTCCCAAGTATAAACTTGAATTTTATATACAAATGCAACATATTTTCATATTTTTTTATTTATTTAAACAAATAAATATGCACAGATAAATGCAAACAATTCAAGAAAAATAACACAAAATTCACAAATATTGCAAACAACACAAAACTCTTTTATTTTGAATTTTTGGGAGTAATTCTCATATAGGGCAAAAATCACGTGCTCACAAGTACTGAAGGAAAATAGCTATTTGTCACAGAAGATGACGGTAAATATTCTTTTATCATCTCTTACTTCATATGCCGGAGTAACATACTTTGACAAAAATACATTAATACTTGTCATATCCCTGTTTTAGTTTTACTAATGATATCTATTTAAATTTAGGTGAGGCCTTCAACCGATTATGTATATGTAGTAATGGATGCTGAACAAATGTGGAACATAGTCTGCATGCAAAAAAGAGAATGCTCGTGCAAACGATTTCAAGTGGATGAGATTCCTTATCCACATGTTATGGCAGTATTGGACTACACACACATGGAAGCACACAAATATTGTTCTGTCTATTACACCAAGGAATACTTCAAGAAGACATATGAAGTGCCAGTTAATCCACTTCCAGATGAAACTTCATGGGACCTTCCAGCAGAGGTGTTAGATAATGTGGTCCTACCACCGATAGTGAAGGGTAAACCAGGAAGACCGACGATGTCGCGACGCAAGGGACTTTATGCATATCTGTATACTGAAACTGTTAAATATGGATTGTGTGGAAAACAAGGACATAACAAAAGAACATGTAGGAATCCTCAAGATAACTAGTAGATGCTGCTATAGTGATTTAATATTTTCTAATAATTTTTCTTCTGAATATTACAATTGGAAAAATAATGAGATTTGGAATTAGATTCTCTATGATGTATGAATTAAGATGCTACTTTTTGTCATTATGAAAGTATTGGTGGAAGTTTTATTCCAAATACTATTATGGTTGTCACTGTACAAAACAAATATACAAAATAGATGACAATGTACAAAAAAGACTGTTACTATACAAAAATATACAATTTATATACAGTTTATATACAGGTAGCTGCCACCAAGTAGAAATTGTATATTTATACAATTTACATACAATAGACTGTGACTATCCAAAATATATAGATATATATCAATATACAAAGTAGACTATCACTATACATTTTATATACAGTTAGCTGCCACAAAAAATCGTTCACAAAACTTCCTGTAGCAACTTAGCAACACCAGCTAAATTTGCAAAATATGTCGAAAATGCAAAAGCTGTAGAAATAGAATAAACTGTATAAATTACAAAACTAAAACTGTAAAAAAGTCAAAACTACACAAAAACTGAAATTTTTATGATTTCACTATAAACTGAAAACTACACAACAAGTCGCAGTTAGAAGTAATATTCAACATTAGCTTTTCAAACATATTGTTCAAACACATTCCAAACAAAAAGCATAATAAGTATGCAATTGTATCCAACCATAGACAATATCTGAACCAAACTACTTCCATCTTAAAACTACATGTGAATTTTCTTTTAAACTATTACAAACTCCTTCAACTAGCCCTTCGACTTGCCCTTTTTCTTGATATCCTTCAAAGTCTTGTCATCACAAACATCATGCAACTTGCCCTTTTTCTTGTCATCCTTCAAACACGGGTCATCAACAACGGACTGTGACTTGCTCTTTTTCTTGTTATCCTTTCTTGTATGATCCTTCAATCTACCAGTAGACTCATCATCACTAGCTAGATGTCCTCTTTGTTTCTTCACTCCATAATCCCATAGCAATATTCCATATCGATTTCGTATCCCATCAATATCAATAGCTGCAGGAATACTGTTGCCTTGAATGATGTACTCAGCAAATGCAGCAACATAAACACCACAATCACTACAGACAAGGTAGCACATAAACATTGAATAAAAGTTAGGATAATATACAAATAGGAATTCATGTATAAAAAATGAATAAGAATCAGAAATATTCAATAATAATTTACGTGTTATCTTGCGTTGGCAACCCATCAACAAAATGAATCTCAAAAGGATCATAGGTGGGGATTCCAAGGGGATTCTCCTTTGTGTCCCAAAAACCAATACGATGAAGGAAATATGGGAGCAACACTGAGTGTGGCTCAACTGATCTCTAAACTGCACTCTTCTGTTGCACGCCACTCATGGAATCATATACATAAATGCGCAGATCTTTGAATGACAATCTAGCCAATATCCAATGCCACTTATCAGACATATTTATATGGAAAAGGACTTCATCAACAGTAGATCAAGGAACATTACATCTTAAAAAATACCCAAGAATATACTCAGCAATTGGATATGTTTCAGTAATAAGATTCATGTCTCTGTTTTTCTCCAAAAACTCCTTGTACAAATTTGAAAGCAGGCAGTTAAACCAACAGTCAGTAGTTGTGAATCTTACTGGAACATCAACACCGTACTTCCTTTTCTTTCTCAAATAATAAAAAATTACATCAATATGCTGAAAATGAAGAATATACAAACATAGTCAGAAAATTACAGTATGAGAAAACTAAAAATGTATATCAGCAGTTTATATTTTACAGTTAAAGTGATGACTTACTGAATCACACAAGGGTAGGTCGGGATATGCAAATGTGAAGAACCATTTTTTTCTCCAATATCATCAACTCCAAATTCAAAGATTTTCTTTAGTTTATTGCTAGCCTCTGTATAAACACCGTCCCTAATGAACCATGATAAAAAGATATGGTTCATACCACGAAAATAAACAAGAAAAAGAAAAGAAAAAGAAATAACTAAAACACAAAACTTACGGCGCATTAGTCCTTAAGCCTTTATTGATGAAAGTATTCCACTTGCACAATACTTTGAAATCAACAGGATTGTCAACATTTCCATGAAAATGATACTTAATAATCGAGATGCGCTTCTTTGACTTAGTTGGCTTATTTTCAACAGCTTGGATGGTGCCACCAGAGTCAAATATGTTCAAGAATGATGACTTCATGACCACTTCTAGTTTCCTTTCTCTAGGGTGTACTTCAGGTGTGTCATGAACATCAATTATACGATCTTCTTGCATAGTAGCAATACTTATCTCCACTCCTAAATCACCATGTTCAATATTTTGATTGAAATACTTTTGGGTGATTGCAGTTATTTGAGCCTCAGCATCACTACTCCAGCTATTATCTTCACGAACTTCGTCATAACTATTTTTACCAAGTTGTACAGAATCATCCACCAAACTCCCCATATTAGCAGTATTTTTGTTATAAAACTACTGGGTGATTGCATTGATTTCAGGCTCAGCATCCTCAATCCAGTCTTCTTAACCAACTCCTTCACTACGTTTACCATCTTGTATAGAATCCTTCACAACACCCTCCATCATATCAACATTTTGCTCTAGACTTTACTCACTGTCAACACTTTTCTTTGCAACTTCTTCAATGCCAATATTTTCTCCATAACTTCCTCACTACCAAAGTTATTCTCTGAAACTTTCTTATCATGATGGTTGTCATCTTTTTGATTACCCTGTTCAGAAAAAATATACAACAAGTTATAAAAGTATAGTAAAAGATAAAAATAACAAATATGCATAGTCATGAGAATACCTTTGAAGCATTGCCTTCACTTAAAGCTTTAAAAACCTTTTCAAATGAAGAAATCATTAAGTTCTCCAAAGATGAAACCTTGTCGTTTACCTATAAAAGGAAAAGTGAATCGAATATTACTTAAGTTGTTAAAACTGTTGAAAGACAAAATAGAATTGTACCTTTTTTATTTCACTTCTCAGAAGTTTAAGCTCTATCTCGATGGAATTCAAGTTAGTTGGGTGTGCATCTAGATTCTCATTGTTGATAGATTCTGATTGTGGCTTTTTTTTGAGTGCTTCTTAGCATTTGTTTTAACTTCACCCACGACTCCAGATTCAATATGAATTTCATTTTTGTGTTAAGAAACCGGAACAAAGTCATGCAATTGAAACCTTGATTGTTCATCACTTGTTGGGGAAATGTTATCAAACACCAACTACAAATAAATAAATAAAATGTATCAGAAATGCATAGTTAATGTATCATAAATGTATCAGAAATGTATTAGAAATGTATCAGACATGTATAATAAATGTATCAGAAATGCATAATATGTATAAGAAATGTATAATTTATGTATCAGTATGGTATATTTTTTACCTGATCTTGACTTAAAACAAAAATCTCTTTCCTCAAACGCTTAAACGTAACCTTCTTCTTTACTTGCCAGTTAAGTATGCGTGGCACAAACTCTCCAACCCGGTAAGCGAGGGTTTTGTGACTGTACGGGCAACATTCGTAAAACCAATATTGGAATGCCAAAGGCAATCCACCATAACGGTACATCTCTCGCCTGCTACGAAGCTTATCCTTCATTGACTCCAACGTAGCATTGAAAACCACTTTTCCCCAAGGGAAAGTCTCAAAATCACCAGATTCAACCAACAGAAAATCATTCTTTGTAATCAAATCATCACTCGTACTAGAAAATAGGAAAGTGTGAATGAAATAGAATACTGCAATCTTTAATGCATCCTCGTCAGATTTCCACATCTTTTGTAAGAAACATTCAGTTAACAATTTCTTAGACACTTTTGATGTGATGACCCAAAAGGGGCATCACTTGTTTTATTAATCATTCCGAGTCAAACATGTGACAATACAAAACTCTGCAAGTCCAAAGCACAACTTGGTGCTATTCACTTTAATCCATACTCATTATTTTTAGGTGAAACTACTTCCCTAAGCAATAGTGAATGGATAAGTTGGTTCTGTATAAAAAATTCTGGCAAGTCCACTAAATAACCAAAACATGTTCTTCTAAACATCTCAATCTGCTGATCATCCAAATTATCTTTCAAATGTTTCACCACACTGCAGTTTGTATGCACACTAATACGGGTACAATAATGATCACCCAAAGGAACATAGTAATTCCAAAGCTGCAAAAAACAAAAAAATATAAATATATATAAGCTTCATAACAATCACAAGTACGCACTTTATACATTACTTATACAATATGTGGATAGATGATACACTTTATATACAAAAGTTGCACATTACTTATTGACTTGATACACATTATATACAATATGAAAAAATGATACATTTTATATACAAATTTGAAACATAACTGCTATAATGGTTATCTCAAATTTTGACATATTAAAATAAACTAACCGCACACAAGTCAAACTTATATATTAGAATACCTTCAAATCAGATGAACTAAGACCTTTTTGACCAGCATTAACTTTTCTCTTTTTGGATGGAACATCATGCCCATCACTTTTAGCCTTCCTTTTAGAACTTTTGCCTTTATCCTTCACAATATTTTTTCCCACTTTTTTAATCTTTCTTTTTGAATTTGTACCTTTTCAACAACTACATGCTGAGAAGTGTGTGCCTCGTTACTCTATCGTTGGGAGTCGCACTATGAGAATAAGTCCTTCTACCAACAGGGGTAGTTTGCTTACCTTCACTAGGGGTATTCTGCTTACCTTCACTAGGGGTATTTTGCCTACCTTGACTAGGGGTATTTTGCATTGATTCAACAGAGTTATGAGTTGTATGGCCCGAATCGCACCCAAATTCTGGAAAATCTTCAAAATCGTCATCATCATTCCTAATGAAATTAGGGTCATATTTCACTAATTGACCGGCTAATTTCAGAGAATTTGGAGATGCCTTCATCTTCCTTCTTTTCTTCTTCACCAAAGACTTCTTTTCCCCCATTATAGAGACGAATATAACAAAAAATTGAAAAACCTAGAGTCGACTATGAAGGAAAATCGGAAAACCAACTGCAATTTTGAGATAAAGTGAAACAAGGAGTAAAAATGCAGAAGGTGTGTTTGAGAGGAAGCGTGTTTTGAGAGAGACAGGTTAACGGTTACTAAAAGGCGTGGGTCGTGTTTTATCATTTATGGGCTAGTAGGTGTAATAAGTTTGGGCCGGAGGGACATTTCAGGTCCAAGTGAAAAACTTTGGGCTATTATAATTTTGAATGGCTAGGCAGCGTCATTTTTCCTTTTTGTTTTCCACTACCCCTTTATGGGCTTTTAGCCCTTTTTCCTCTTTTTTTTAAATTTAACTAATAATTAATGATACCCATTTTTATAAATTATAATATTAACACTATTAATATTTCCTAATTGTATATCAAATTATATAAGTTGTTAGCGGAAACGTAAAAGAAAGAACACAAGATTTAACGTGGTTCGGATCAAAATAATCATACGTCCACCAGAGAACAATTGTCTTACTATTATTTACAAAGGAAGGGGAGATTTCCCAATTGCACTTAAGAGAATTTCTCTCTTAACTCTCTACTCACAACAATATATATTGTATTATTTTTGGGATGGATTCTACAAATGAAAGAGTGCATCTATTTATAGGGGTAATGACCTCCTCTTGATGTCATTGGTGACATCAAACTACCTCCTGTTGATGTCATGGGTGACATCAAAGGAGGAAGCTTACTCCTAACATTCATGCCAACTCTTTCCACCAACTCTTTCAATTGGCATGCCATTATTGACTAAACCTAAACCAACATTTTCAGCATGCCGTTGTTGACTAAACATAAACCAATACTTTCATAAGTGTGTGTGTGTGTGTGTGTATATATATATATATATATTCTCACTATAGGCCAGATAAAAATAATAATATCAATAATAATTTAATTCTATAATTAGCGTGTCTCAAAGCTTTTATAAATTTGGGGAGTGTTACATATTCGAAGTTTTTTGGCTTCTTTCCTATCATGTGGGAGCGTTCTCTCCTGCAAATAGGTTACGATACTGTTGCGCCGGTCCCAAGTTAGGTTTACAGAATGTACCTCGACTTGGTCTATTGAGGAGTGGAGGAGAATGACCATGTTTTACTTGTTTATATTTTTGGAGGCTGCTTCTAGCTGGAAAGACCATCTGCTTCGATATTATACGCTCTACGTATCTGGTCGATGCGACATTCGTCGAATTTTGATAGCAGTTTGTGAATTTCTTACTGGTATCTTTGTAATCTCTATTCGTTGATTTGGAAAGTCCTAATGACTTGGTTCACCACGAGTTGAGAGTCGCAATGGATTACGAGCCACTGAGCGCAATATTTGAGGGCTAACTTTAATCCTGCAATAACAGCTTCATACTCGGCCTTATTGTTAGTCATTTCGGGGCACTGTATGGACATGCGAATTACTTCTCTCGTAGGGAATTTGAGGACGAGTCACATTCCGATCCTGAGGCATTAGATGCGGCGTCAGTGTAGAGGACCCAGAGGTCGGAACATGCGGAAGTGCGGAGAGCTCCTGATCTACTTCAGGCAATATTTTTGCGCTGAAGTCGTTGACAAAATCGGAAAGCACTTGCGACGTCATAGCGGTTCGCGGTTTGTAGGTTATGTCATGCTCGCTTAATTCTATGGCCCATTTTGGCCAACCTACTCGATAGTTCGGATTTATGTAGGATGTCCCAGAGGGGGAAGGTTGTCACCACTTTTATGGGGTGACATTGAAAATATGGTCTGAGTTTTTTTTAAGCTACGACTAATGCCAGAGCCTATTTCTCAAGGTGGGGGTACCTTGTGTCGGAATCAACTAAGGTTTTGCTGATATAATAAATTGGAGATTGCGTACCTTTGTTTTCACGTACCAGGACCGCACTTACCGCGAATTCGGAGACTGCTAGGTACACCAGGAGGCACTCGCCCTGGTTTGCCTTGACGAGTAGCAGTGGCGAGGACAGGTACACTTTCAGTTTTCTTAAGGCGTCCACACCTTTTGAATTCCACTGCAGCTCATGGTCCTTCCTTAGTACATTAAAGAACTTATGGGATCTGTCTGATGACCAGAGATGAACTTTGATAGGGCGGCTATTCGCACTGTCAATTTATATACCTACTTTTTGCTGGTTAACGTTTCCGGTTTTCTTCTATGGCCTTGATCTGATTTGGGTTGACCTTGATACCCATTTGCAACACCAAAAAGCCAAGGAATCTTTTAGAGGTTATGCCAAAAGCGCATTTTTCAGGATTCAATTTCATCCTGTATTGCCTCAATATTTCGAAGGCTTCTTTCAGATGACCGATGTGACCTCCTTACTTTTTGACTTCACCAGCATGTCATCAATGTAGACCTCCATTGTTTTTTCGAGTTATTCCTTAAAAATTTTGGTGACTAACCTTTGATACGTTCCCACCGCGTTCTTGAGTCTGAACGACATAACTCTGTAGCAATACATTCCTTGGTGAGGGACGAAGGTGGTCTTTTCTTGGTCTTCATCCGCCATTAGAATTTGGTAGAATAGGCATCCAAGAAGCTCAATAGTTCGGCCCCCCCCTCCCCCCGCCCCTTTGCATCAATGAGTTGGTCGATATGTGGCAACATGAAGGAATCTTTTGGGCATGCTTTGTTTAGATCGGTGAAGTCAACACACATTTTCCAGTTCCCGTTCTTCTTTTTCACCATGATCACATTGGCGACCCACTAGGTATACTTGATTCTCGGAAGAAACTGTTAGCGAGCAATTTATTGACTTCTTCGCTGACTACGTTGCTAATTGTGGCGTTAAACTTCCTCCGCATTTGTCGTACTGGCAGATAAAGAGGGCCGGCGTTCAGCCTATGCATGGCAATATCCTTTGGGATTCCCGGCATATCTGAGTGGGAAAAGGCAAATAAATTAGCTTTGTTAGTTAAGAATTCATGAAACTTACCTACTTCTGAGAGGTTGTGTATGATTTAAGCTTTTCTTGTGCAGTCAGTATTGTCTAACTGAACAGGGTCGAGATCTTCTACGATTGCCTTGCAAGCTTCTACAACATCTGGATCTTTGATAGCCTCTATTTTTATATCGGGTTTGGTTCCCGATACGGTTGATTGCTATGCTTCCGCATTTTCCCCCTTTAGTTGTTGGGTGTGCGTGCAATCTTGGGTGATTCGATAGCATTCTTGGGCGGTACGTCGCTCACCATGGATGCTGAATATCCCCTACGGGGTAGGAAATTTAATTACTCGGTAGAAACTCGACAAGACGGCTCGCATGGTGTGTATCTATGGATTCCCTATGATAGCGTTGTAGGTTGTTTCCTGGTTCATGATGTGGAACGTTGTTTCCAGGGTGACTCCTCCTTCCAGAACGGGTAGCATTATCTCACCAGAGGTTCGTTCCACTATATTATTAAAACCAGTTAGTTTTATGTAATGCGGTACTATCTTATCCTTTAGCCTCATTTGTGTGAGGACCCATGGGTGAATAATACATGTGCAGCTTCTATCATCCACAATTATTCTTTTTACATCGGTATCTGCAGTACGTAAGGTTATAACCAAAGCATCATAGTGACAGAAAGACAAATTGTTGGTATCCGACTTATCTAAGATGATACTATCTTCGAGGTCATCATACCGTTCGTGGGCGACTATACGCTTGAGTGTGGTGGTGAATTTTGCATGGTTAATTGTTGATCATCACCACCGCCAATGATTATTTGTATGGTACGAGCTGGTGATGGTTTTTTTAGGGGGTCGTTGAGGTTGATCGCGTCCACGAGCGAAGCTGACTTGTCCTCGATTGCTCAGTATTTCTTTCAGGTATCCCTGGTTTAACATTATTACCACTTCCTATCGCAGACCTATTCCCTTTTCGGTCTTATGTCCCCTTTCCTGGTAGAACTCACACAGAATGTTCGATCTCCCGGTGCTCGAATCTGACTTCATCTTTTGCAACCACTGCACTTTTGTGCCGAGCTTTTCCAGTGCATATACTATTTCTGAAGGATAAACGCAAAAGTTATAAGTAGAAAGCAATAGGGGAATACCTCTTTCATTTCGGTGTGTCGGGGCATGACGTTTGCTTGTCATGGTAGGGGTGGGATGGATGTCCGGATGTAAAGTTGATGCCTTTCTCTATTGAAACGGGATAGTTGATCTCTTCGACGATCATTGCGACGCTCTTTCCTTGTTTCGATCTAGACCGAAGTTAATCATTGGAGCGAGCCATTCAAGTCGTCCTCATCTGCTCTTACTTCAGCATAATAGGCATTATGGATTTCTTCCCATGTGGTGGGAGGGTATTTCATGAGTCTGCTTGGCAGTTTTTGGGTTGCTTTCGACCCGCTTCCGTTTAACCCATTTTGGAACGCTACTATCTCCATTCCCTCTAAAACGTTTGGTAGGCTCATTCATACTGTGTTGAATCGGGCTAGAAAGTCCTGAAGTCCTTCTCATGCCGTTTGCCTAACGGTGAAGATGTCATTTACCCTGGCTTTTGCCTTTCTCACTCCCATGTGAGCAGTGACGAACTTATCTGCCATTTCTTTGAACGTTGATATTGACTGTGCTGGTAGTTGCGAATACCACGTCAACTTTCCTCCCATCAATATTTCGCCGAAATTCTTCAACAACACTAATGGTACCTATTCTTTCAACACATGTTACTTTTTACTACAGTAACATAGTGGATTAGGTGATCTTTCGGGTCTGTGGTACTGTGAGCACGTGATGTTTACCCTACATATGAGTTATTCCCACAAAATTCAAATAAAACAATTTTTTTTCTTTCTTTTTATAATTGTTGCGAATTTAATGTCCTTTTTTGTGCATATTTATTTGTTAAATTAAAAAAACAAATATGTTGCATTTGCATTTGGGATTTAATTCTACAATTAGGAGTAATAAATTTTATCTTACAAAATGAAAATCACAAAAAAATAGGCATCTTTTGCATTTTTGCCTTTAATGTCCAAATTGTGTGATTGTATTTTAATTACCATTTAAATTTAGGTGACAATTATTATTCTGAGTTAATTAGTATTTCAAGATAATTTTCATTTTTATAAATTAATCTTAGTATTTGGGATTTATTAATTAGGAAGTTGAATAATGGAGAATAACAAAATAGAAAAATTTGGATGGGCCATCTTGCAAATTTAGTTACAAGCCCAATCCTAAGCACCCTTACCAAACCCAAAACCCCTTGGCCCAAAAAGCAAATTTCAAATTTTTTAGCCCAAAATAATCATAATCACATAACATAAATTAGTGGGGGGAAAGGAAATCAAGGAAGAAAACAAGGAGAGGAAAACATGGATTAGTGGGTTTTCTTTAAATTAAAAAACATTTCCTTTTTAATAAAAAAATCTAAAAATTTTCGAAATTCTTTCCTATAAATAGAAGAGAAGATTTATGAAAAAATAGGTGGAAAAAAGAGAGTAAAAAATAGGAAGAGAAGAAACAATAAGGAAAAAAAGAGAGCAGTATACACTGGATATACACTCTGGATACAGAAGTATACACAGACAAATATTTAATTTCTGAGAGTTTCTTTTGAGAATTGAAGAGAGTTCAAAGCTAGAAAGATAAATCAAAGAGAAATTTCAGAATATATTTTTCTTCTCTATTTTTACTGGTTTTTCTCCATATTGCTGGGATTTTTCGGATTGAGGTGTTGAAGCTACTGCTGGTTGTTACTGTTGTTGTTGATGTACTTTCACCGCCCTGTTGATTTTCCATCTTCCCCTTTCTTTTTAATACCAGGTACACATCTTGTAAATCTCTAAAGCTTATGGAAATGAAAGCTGTTTTGAAGCTATGTTGCTGCAATCTTCTCTTTCGTATTTTCTCTTAGTTTTCTTTTGTACATAAAAAATAAGCAGATTATATGTAGTAGATTTTAAAGACTGATTTCTAATTTCAAGTCATAATTGGACTTTTAAAATAGATACAGTATTAGCCTGCTAGTTAATTACCGATTTATAGTTCAACAATCATTTAAATTGATAGTATATAAATAAGTTTGGTTGTATTTGATGAAGCTGTTCAGATGTATCTCATATTAAATTTGTTAGCTCATTTAGAACATCTCAAATATGGTTTAGTTGTTAAGAAAGGTTTAATCGAAAGTGTAGCATTGGGCTTGGAAGCATCGATTATGTTTAAAATAGTAATTTGAGAATCACTTTAGTATATTAGTTAATTACGATAGTTAGTTTAGTTTAATAACAGTATACAGATTATATAAACTGTTTGCAAAAGTGAAGTTTCGTTCAGTGTTTTAGAGGAATCACGATTTTTTTTTGCTAAAATGAAGATTTGCTCAATGAGATCACGTCCTTTTAATGTGAATCATTCATACAAATGACTGATATTATGGTGGAAACAGATGACTATAATAAGGTAATGGGCTCCAGCATGTTTTTAACAGGCCCAAATTGCTGTAAATCAGAAATCTATGCAATAATGTAACAGTTAGGTAAAAAATAACAAAGTAATTAGGACCTTTCTTTTATTATTAGAGATAAATCATAGTCATGTTAGGATTGACCTTAAATAAAATAATGAGACGAGCCTCGCCAAACAAAATATACAATTGCGGGGCCCTCAAATAAATTGTTATGAAAATCTTAAACTTGGAAGGACCGTTTAGTAAATTTCATGGTCTTTCCCGAAGTTAACAACACGATAAGACTCTTTAGGCACGACTTAAATAAAATTACTTTCCTAAATACGTGTGCGTATTTATGTGACCCAAATCAATCTCTCGGCGGAACTGAAACGCATTAAAGTCATAGGCGTACTGGTTGCGGTGTGACTCGAAATGTGTTTTTGTGGCGTCGCAATTCTTCTAAAATTGAAAAGCGGAACATTAAAAGCACATAATTAAAATATATAAAGAAATCAGATAAAAACAAAAATCGCAGTTGAGCGACCGTGCTGAAACAACGGAATCCGGGAGTGCCTAACACCTTCTCCCAGGTTAACAGAATTCCTTATCCAGGTTTCTAGTTTCGCAGACTGCATTACAAGAGTCATAAATTTCCTCGGTTCGGGATTAAAACCGGTGACTTGGGACACCATTATTTTCCCAAGTGGCGACTCTAAAAAATTAAATAAAATGATCCCGTTCCGACTGTCCTTCAAGTGGAAAAACTCCTTCCCTGATTATTATTATATCTCTTCCCGGGGTGTAGTAGTAAACAGCGGCACATTACACGTGTGTGAAAAAAGGAGGTGTGACAGCTTTGGAGACTCTGCTGGGGAAAAGTAACCCAGAACTTCGGTTCAAGGTATAAAAATTCGAGCTTAGTTAAATTGCTATTTGTGTTTATATCTGATTTCCTTATACGTTTTGATTAATGTGCTACATGTTTACCACTTTGATATTACGTGAACTGTAGTTATAAAAACTGTGCCGAAAACCTTTCTCTTCTTCACCTCCGGGGATGTGCTTACTGGTTGAGACTCCCCTTTCTGTTAGTGTCATACCCAAATAAGAAAAAGAGGTCGGACAAGTTACAAAGCCGCATGACTCCGCGGGTCACCGGTACGTAGCCCCCTCCTCGATCCGAGTTGTCCGCTCGGGTACACGATCTAGCACTCTATAAAACCATAAGATAGTGAACATAGGTCTAGGATGATTATTTGCATCATAACTGACTAGGGGACTCAACACAGGGGTTGGGTCTGTCTAGGACAGGTGACCCGGTAATTAAAGACCGAGCATACTATGTCTTCCATTTTTAATTGTCTTTGATCGTTATGCGGACCAACAAAATTCTCGAGAGTAGAAAGAGAATATTCGAAAATGAAAAGAAAAAAAGAGAGAGAACTATTGATAAAAGAGTTGTTAGAAAGTTGAAAATCTGAAAAGAAATCGAGAAAATAGCTTTGTTGTTTAAATAATTGGCCGATTAATCTGACCGAGCTACGCAGGTTTAATTCTTGCCATTAGGTGGGATACGTAGGCAACCCTCATCGGGTCCAACCACCCTTTTCAAAAAATCAAAAAAAATGTGTGTTTAATTTTGTCAATAAAATCAAAGTGATGCCGTTTTGGAAAATGGCCGAATGTTCCGAAAGGACGCCGGAAGGCTGTTTTTGCAAAAATGACCACTTTGAAATCTTTTCTTTTTCTTTTTGAATAATGGCCTTGAAATATTCCATGTGGAAATGTTGAAAGGCCGTAGCCTCAAAATCCAGTTCGGGTTCACACCCTTTTGCAAAATTAACCAAAAAAAAATGTCAAATTTTTATTTTGTTATGAATAAGTCGGGTGATGCTATTCTTCTTTAAAATAACCGAATGTCCCCCAAAAGGACACCGGAAGGCTGTTTTTGCAAGAATAGCCACTTTAGTCATTTTAAATAATTTGCGGGCATAGCCTTGAAATATCCCTTGTGGAAATGTTGAAAGGCCGTATCCACAAAATCAAGTTTGAGTCATCACTCAACTTTTCAAAAATATCCACTTTATCAAATAAGCCATTACATGGCCGATTTTTGCTAAAATAGCCACATTTGGCATTAAAACTTCCTCAGTCTTGTGTTGGCCTGTGGCAATGCTAAATGATGCACATGGGCCCAGGAGGAGAAATTTTGAATTTGTAATTTCTTAAAATAAAATTTTGCAAAAATAGCCACTTTGTCAAATAAGCCATTACATGATCAATTTTGTAAAAATAGTCACAATTGACATTAAAAACCTCTCAGTCTTGTGTTGTCTTATGGCGATGCCGAACGATGACCCATGAGCCACAAGATGAAAAAATTTCAAGTTTATCTTTCTTAAATAAATTTTGCAAAAAATAAGCCATTATATGGCCGATTTTATAAAAATAGTCATAATTGACATTAAAAATATTCTTATTCTTGTAAAAATCTCTGGCACAAGATGTGAGAGTTTTCATCAAAGTTTGTAGTTGGAGTCGGCTTTTATAATTTTCCTTCAAAGAGAAAACAACTTTAAAAAAATCAAATAAATATCTCTTTGTTTTTGCATTAATTTGTACGAACTACGCAAGGTCTGATTCATGCGGGGGTCATGATGCGTAGGCAATCTCCATAAGATTCGACCACAACAAAACAAAAAATTTAAAAGAAAAAAAAATCAAAAAAAAATTTAATTTTTAATAAGGGGGACCAAATGAGACCATTTCTAACATATTTTGTTTTGAATTGTTGATAAAATTAAGGTGGTTGGTTGTGGTTCTCTTCCCTACAACGTAAAATCAAGGGATAATGGCAGAAAACTTCAAAACTGAGTGGGTTGATACCGATGCTCGACCGTAGCCGGTTAAACGAAACAATAGGTTGGTACAAGAAGTCAAAATACTGAGACAACATGTGGCTGACATGTATCGGGCGTGGATGGATGGGAAAGCACCACCCCCGCCACCACCTAACTTCCTAGACTCTATCCTCACCCGTACACTAGACCCAATGTCAAATGATCCACCACACTCTCCATATGTACCCGCCTATCACAGGTTTTCCAGCCACCCGAGTAGCTCCATCACTCGTTCTCCGGTTATTTTTTCCCAATGCTACTCCCGTCCCCAACACCACAACTCTCCCCGGGACCCCCAAAATCATACTTCACTTTCCAAGTACCCATCTTTACAAAAAGACTATCCACCCCCACGAGTATACCGGAAACCAACTGGGTTAAGTTTTAGGCCAAATCAGGTCTTTAGAAATGAGAGGCTACTGAAACAAGAAAAGGCTCTCACCCCTTTGGGAGAATTGTATGCCAGTTTATTCCAGAAGTTGAAGCAACTGGGCATGTTGAAACCAATTCAGATAAAAATGCTAATTCATCGGTCAAAGAGGTGTGATTTTTCTCAAATATGCGCATATTTCTCAGACGCCGCGGGGCATGACACAGAAAAATGTTGGAAGCTGCAAAAAGCAATTCAGGAGCTTATCAATGCAGGCGACATTGTCGTACAAAATCCGGATACAGTCGACACCCGTATGGTTGATGTAGAAGGCAGTGGCTAAAGATGTTGTGCTTGATAGTTGGAAAGGTGCTCCATCTTTTGGTCAATCAGAGTGGAGTTTTGGTGGCTTATTTTGTTGTTATTTCTGTTGTCCGTGTTATTTTCAGGGTTGTAATCCGGATTTTGTCTTTTTGGTAAAACCCTCTCATCCTTCTATTTTTGTCACATTAGTTTGCTTAGTTTTGTCGAGTTTCATTTCAGGATTGTACTTTGGTTTGTTTTGCTTGTTTTGTTATTGAGCCATTTTACCGTTAGCTTAATGAAACTTTTGGTCTTTTGTTGCCCCCAGTCATCTTCTTTGTTTAGTTCTTTTTATCTTTAGATTTGTCTTTTGTTCAAACACCGATTCTAGTGACATGACATGCACGCATAGTTCGGGCCTAATAGAGATGATCGAGACATATAAAGGAAACAAGAGTGGTTTGAGATTATGTGAAACTGGGGCATGTAAAACTTAAGGCAAGTTGGCCATGTTACCATAGAGGTCGCGAGTGTCGTCCATCAATGCTTTAAAATGACAAACGAACAGGCGAATGGGAAAATATGGTTATCAATCCTAGCACAATCGGAAGATATAGTGAACGTTTAATTGTATTGTTTGCACTTAGCATGTTTTGAAGATTGGAATGACGAAGGCATTTTGTTCTGCTACCTAAACACTTTAGCCTTCGTTAACCCTTTGAGCCATATGTATTTTCTTTCATACCCCTCATTCGGACTTAGTAGCAAAGGAACACATAGAAAAAGAAATAAATGCGAAAAGAGAAAAGAAAAAGAAAGAAAAGAAAAGTTAAAAAAAAGAAACAATAACAAAAACAACAAAAAGAAAAGAAAGAGATAAAAAGAAAAAAAATGAATGAAAATGAGAAATGGAACAACGAGGAATTGGGATCTACGTCAGGACTGATTCCTCAAAGAGGATACGTAGGCACTTCACAGATCGGTCATAGTGTAAATAAAAAATAAAAAATCCCAAGTAAGAAACTAGGGCAAAGAAAAATTGTGTTTATTAAATTTAGGTCCGAAGGTTGTAAATTGTGAACCCAAAGTTGAGTTTGTTTTGAGCCTTTAATACCCTTTCTTTCTAGCCCAATCCAAATCCCACATTACGGTCCAAAGAAAGACCTTTTGACCAATCTTCAAAAGAAGCCAAGTCAGGCAAATAAGAGAGTTTTATCAGAACATAACATTCTGATTTCCAGCAGAAAAGACTCTGATCTTTAGCAGAAGAAATATGATAGAGTCTTAGCGGTAACACCCCCAATCCACAGCTGAAGAGTAATACAAATGAGAGAGTCTTAGCGGTGAAAACCTTCACAGGCACCATAAGGCGATGAAAGCCGAGAGAAAAACCGAAATGAGAGAGGCTTGATAGTGAAAACCCCTCGGGCACTACAAGTTGAACGAAGATTGGAAATCAGATGGGAAAGACCCAATCGAAGA
>JASVEL010013059.1:0-130814 GCA_032618575.1 Nicotiana noctiflora
TAATGAGTGGTACGACCGCTCATAATTAATTACACTTAACGACTGCCAAAGATGATTAATACGGCTACGGCCCATCTGTTACCCCGAAGATAACACCTCAATGTGGTCCCAGCCACCAAAGACCAGCTCATGCAACTCATAACTATAAATATCAAGAGAGGGAACCTTCTAAGGGGTCTCCTTTCTTTTTCCCCATGAGGACTCTAAAACAGAGGAAGAGAAAGATAACATGATTGTAAGGCTCTGAACCTCTCCATGGAGAGGCAGACCACACCATTATTATCAATAAAAGTTGTCAATATTTCCCGTCATAATTGGAGACATTCTTGATTGTTCCTTTTAATTACTTGATTATTGGATTATTACGACTTGCTATGATTAGTCCATAATTTATGTGTATTATTTTGTATTCACAAAGGTATATGATAACTTTTGAAACAAACATAACCCAAAAAAAGAGGGAAGGTTTTATTTTTTAAATAATTTGGAACAATAGATGAAGTGCAAAATGGCGTTTTCACATTCCATTCCTTACTAGTGTTTCATAGTTCAGTTGACTTTCAAATATAATTTATAATAATAAAATGAAGGCAATTGATGTGGCAACTAAAATTTAAAAGTCGTTGTCAATTCTTAAGGAAAAATCTACTTAATGTGTTTATTTATGAATTGTGAAGCATCATAATTTTAATAATCGTGAAAGAATTAATCTCGAAGTTGCTCTTCGGTTCATGCCAAGTAATTTATACAGATAGTTGGTCAAATTAATGAGTGTGAACGGGATAATTAAGTTAGGTAAAGTGAACAAATAAACCAAGTTCAATTAATCAATGAAAGAAATTCATTTATAGCTCATCGGGCCAAACATATATCATCTGATTGTCACAAATTAACCCATAAAATTTTGGAAAATTTACGAAAATGTCCTAAATAAATCTCAACTTATCAACCTCTAGCCATTAGTCGTAGACTTATCAAAACTAGCCACCAAAAGATGAAAACCCAAATAATAGTGTTCTTTCTCTCAAAGAATCACATGCAAAAATCACCTTTCATATTTTTAAGCGTGATTAGCAATATTAGATACAAGACGGAAAGGAATTTCATGGACGGAGTGATGAAATATAAAAATCTATACAATATTCAAAAAAATCTAAACAAAAAAAGAACTTTTTCAATGGATATAGTTGAAATTCATTGAAAATATATAGATAAGTCAATATACAAAATTTGAGGAAGATTGGATGCGATTTGGACTGGTTTTTGTATCAAAATTCATAATTAAATCGAGTTCAAAAAAGTCTTATGTGACACATATATCAAACATGCATCTCACACGCAGGTATACATGGATATACATGTGATACACAATTGATACAAATATGATACATATGTGATACACAAATGATACACAGTGTGATACACATATCACCTTTTTGCCATGTTCAACTTTTACTTCGAATTTTCAATTCATACCACCTCAAAACTTCACGAAATCATCCCAAAACTGAGATTCAAGCTCCTTAAGTTGCGCCCAGTCTATTCTAATAACACCGACTCAAAATAAAGCAAAATTTGATACTTTCTTGCTACAAATAGCTAATTGGCTAATATTGGTAATATTTTATCAATTGGCCAATTTTTGTAATTAGCTACTTATAAATGGACATAGCCTGTAATTTTTCTAAAATTGTAGCCTAAAAATAATAACAACTAGTAGTAGTCGCCTCTCATCCTTATCTTGCTTACTATCTTTCTTCTTCTCTATCACGCCAGCAACTCATGGCTCTGAGGCCATCCAGTGGTGTACGCAAAATTTTTCATAAGTGGTGTCATAATTTTAAACAGAAAACAAATAATAATTCAGTATAACAACATAATATTAAGGAATATATAGTTAAAATCATAAAACATAACTCAAGAATGTTACTACATATGAATTTTTATTTTTTAAAATGTATTCAAAACAACCACATCAAAAAATAATACTAAATACTTTTTTATATATATAAAAAATTTGAGCCCAAATTCATTTGTAGATAAAGCTCAAAAAATGCTATAACAAATAACGAAGCTGGGTAGCTTCAAACTTGTAACCTTCACTAGGAAAAACGAACATCCGGACCAAATGAACTACCCAACAGTTATTAACAAGTGGTGTCACTTTATTAAATAACTCTTATATTTCGTTTGGATTTTAATTATATATACATATTTAATATAAATTTCCGACCAAGCGGTGTCACGTGACACCGCTTGGGACAAGGTGGATCCGCCCCTGAGGCCATCGACGTTTTTATCTTTCTCTCTCTTTCTCTAAAAAGTCTCTTCCATTTCTCTCGTCTTCCTTTTTTTGTATTTCAGGGTTTAGATCCTTTATTTAGTTTTGGAAAATCTGAAAGCCCATTGTAATTTTCATCTTATATCTTAATTCTTGTTTGCAATTCATGATTTTGGCTTGTCTAGATTTTGAATACAAATATGCTATGATCCCAATTTATTATCATCACAAACTTATGATCCCAGATCTATTATGGATAAGAAAGCATGCATCGTGTTCTGGACCACACATTTGAAATGCTAAAGAGCATGAGAATATTGTGTTTTGCAGAATAGTATGTTGGATTTGATGATCTAAGCTTTTTTTTAATTTCAATTTTGTGCTGGTATTTCTAAATCTCCATTAGCCTGTGTTTTGTGGCATAATTAATTGATTGATTCAAAATTTTACTATTTTTATAATATTGTGGTTACCATTTTCGACGACTGTGAGGCCATGGACACCGGTGTCCCCGTCATTGAAGAAGCAACTCCACCAACCACGACTCTCATGGCCTTGTCTTCTTTCTCTGATTTTCTCTTACAATTTCTATGAAAATAAAGTTAATATTTTGAAGATATTTGCCTGAAACTTGAAAACTCTGACGATCTTGTTATCATTTTCGGTGATTGTGAGGCCATGGACGTCGGTGGCTGGTCTCTTAATAAGAGGAAGATGCGAGGAGATAACTGTGCATAAAGTTGAAATATCTACAAAATAGTCTATTACTATATAAAAGTTATACAAAATAGACTATCATTATACAATTTATATACAATAGAGTGTCACTATACAAAATATATACAGAAATAGAATATCATTATACAAAAAAATTAAAAACACAATGTCACTATATAATAAATATATACTATTGATACATTAGGGATACACTTTATATACAAAATTTATACAATGTAATTGTCACTATAGAAAAATATACAAAACAGGTTGTCACTATATAATGAATATACACTAATGATATATTAAGGATACACTAAAATATATAGGATACAATTTATATACAAAATTTATACTACTCTAAATGACCATAAACAAAGTCAACTACTATAATTTAAAATTTATTATTAATTTTACTATGCTAAAGGGCACAACATAATACTAAAGAGTACTAAATAACAATAAAATCACATAAATGATTCATAAAATAACTCTCTCTCTCTCTCTCTCTCTATATATATATATATATATATCTATATATATATATATATCTATATATATATATATATATACTATATATATATATATATATATATATATATATATATATATAAAGTTAAACGTATAAGTATCATCCAACTATCCCATTAAATCTAGACCCATCATTGGTACTCAGGGGCGAAGCTACTTTGGTTGAAGGGTGGTCAACTGACCACCCTTCGCCGAAAAGTTATACTACATATAAGGTAAAATATTACTTATTATTGATTAAAAATAGACTTTGAACACCCTTGAATAGCTCACTAGCAAAGGGTGTTCAAAATTTAAACACCCTTATTCAAGTTCCTGGCTTCGCCACTGTTGGTACTCACTGTAAAAGTTCTTCGCTCGCAAAAAACTATTAGAAGAAGAAGAAGAAGAAGAAGAAGAAGAAGAAGAAGAAGAAGAAGAAGAAGACACCACGACTTTTGTTGCCACTTTTGTATCATGCATCATAATTGACTAAATCTTTTTAACAATTAAATTAAAAATCTTGTGATTTTTCTAGATACTCAAATAATTTTTTTCAGTGAGAAGTAAAAAAAATATAGAAAATAAGGAACTAACTAGTTCAGTAAGTGAACAACCATTTGCAGTTGAAGTTTTGTCTTGTGAGGGGACAAAGAAGTACACGTGGCAGTTGGAGATGTTGGATAAAATACATGGCCAATTCAACATTTTTTTACTCAATCTTCTTTATAGAAATATCACTCGATCAAAGGGGAGCATAAGCAAGTTCAGTGGTAGAAACCTCTGTAATTGATCGATGGGAACCTCAAAGCTGTCTAGGGCAGGAAAAAACTCATACTAAGCACTGCCCCGACATCAACTGGTACAAGGAGGAGGCACAATAGCGAAGATCAATCCATCTCAATCTATAAAAAGCATTGCCTTGGGCATGCAACCCAAAAAGATAGAAAGAAGCTCGAAGAAAACTCTTTTAGAGCCTGGTACCAGCCAAGCCCCCTCGACTCGGCAACAAGAGTCGGTTATGGAATAGCCTTTTAGTCGTCTTTCTCGTTCTTAAGGACTTTCTGGCCGGTAGGCTTTATAGCGGACCTGCCTTGCTTACAGTTAGGATATTACATATATAATTGCGCTTGCCTTCACTTAGAAACTCTACGCCCCCTATTAGAGTAAGGCATGCTCTCGAAACTAGATTCACTCGTTCTTGTCTCCAGCGATTAACCTATTCCAGGGCAGTCTGGTGATTAGCCTATCCCGCACTACTCGATGCCTTCGTAAACTAATTGCCGGTTTCTATCGTAGTGGAGGTTGCTGTGAGGAGATCCTTGTGCCAGTGAAGATTGTTTCCAATGATCGGGAAATAAAAAATACAAAAAACATTGCTATATTTCCAACACTCCGGATAGGAGGAAGGATCTATGTCCATCCCCAACTTCCTTTCAATCCACATCGGAAAATTTAGGCTTTCTCTACTGGGAGTCATCAAAGGAGGAATGGGCATACGCTGGTTCGATAAGCCAAGGAAAAACAACCACCACTTGGTTTTGACACTCAAGCGACCCGCCCTGCTAAAGAAGATCGATGCAAAGGTTAGATTTCACCACCTCTATCTACCCAACTAGTATTATTTGATCTAAAAAAATCCAACCTGAAAACTTTCTCTCCCCCAGAAAACCCTCTATCCCCAAGCCCCTTTACTAGGTTGGGCAAGCTTTGATGCCCCTACTCCCGAGAAGTTGCTGCTCCGGATCGTGGAACTATCGCTCGAGAAGTAAGAAGCTGATCCTTGTTTGGTCATAAGGATAATAGTTCTTCTTAGGTCAGAGACGGCCGGACCGGGGGTTACCCGCGATTGGTAATTACCCGCAATTGGTAATTACTTTAAGCTAGAAAATGAATATATATTAGTTGCAATCATTGGTCCATGAGATTGATGCCACGAAGGTCATAAGATTTTTTCACCACGATTATCCAACTTACAATGACTTGATCTATGAATGCAGGTGGTTAATGAAGAAGAGACTGCTACTAGGGGAGATCACAGTGAAGCATAGCTTTCGGGAAGAGAACACAATAGCACATATTTGGCAAAAGCAGCTCTTATGCAAACTCGCTATAATAATTAATAAGTTATGTACTTTTGTTTTACCACCTGAATTTGTAATAGATGCCTATCACAAAAGATCGGGATGGTTTTGGCTATGTAAGAAAATGTTCAACTTCTATGTGGTGGTGTAATATGGCTGCATTAGGTAATGACATTGCCTTAGAAGGCATAACTATAGCCCATCGAGGCATGTGTAGTGACGAAAGTTCACTGGGTCTTAGCTTGTACCCTAGTTATTATTAATAAATAAGTACTCTTTATCCTAAAAAAAAAAACATATCCATGCTGATATATATAGAATGTCAATTTCTTCTTAAAATATTGTTAGCCTTGATCAGTAGCGGAAGCAGAATATGTAGCGTATGAGGTTTGAATGGAATCCGTTTTGCCCACGTAACTCCGCCCTTGGCCTTGACAGTACTACCGTCTACACACCCTATTAGCTACTCTCTTTATTCACTTGGTCTGTTTACCTTTTGATTTTATGTCATTCAAGCACTTTGGCTTCTTACTTTTCTTACCTTTTGATTTTACCAACAATAATTTTCGTTGCCATATGTTGAAAAAGTTTTTGCAACAACAATTAATGCTGTTGCCAAAGTCTTCACAAAAAGTACTAAATCTATATGTTACTTGATCGATGCGAAAGTTTCATTTGGGGTACCCTTACAAACTCTAAATAACCTTTTTTTTTTTCTTTGACATCAACAAAGTATTTTTAATCTTAATCATTATACTTAACCATTCTTTCACAAAGTTGATTATCATACAAGTTATGGATTAATTAGCTGGAACGGACACTTCCGAGAATTTTCTTTGTTGATCTTTGTAACACAGATCAATCGAATATGGACTATTTTACTGGATATGTGATGATCCGGTCCGTTGCCACGTGAGTTACTGCTCCTTTTTCCCTATATTATGTTTCTCTATGTTTCAAAATTAGTATTTGAGTTGATCGGGTAGAATTTGGATTGGTTTTAGTTGGAAATGAGGCACTTAGTCTCTTAAAAGGGAGCTTGTTTTGGAAAAGTCAACTGGAAGTTGACTATGTAGTTAGAGGGCTCGGATGTGAATTTTGTTGATTTGGTTAGCTTCGGGGGATGATTTGTGACTTAAGAATGCGATCGAAATTAAAATTGGATGTCCGGTGTAGAATTAGGCTTGAATTGACGAAGTTAGTATTTTTCGTTGGGATGGCAATGGGGCGGTGCGGGTTTGAACGTTAGCGGCGCGGGGGTTTGAATTTTTGCGATTGCGGGGCGGGGCGGGGCAAGTTCAATTTTTAAATTCAAAAAAATAATGCGGGGCGGGGCGTGGCAAGTTCAATTTTTAAATTCAAAAAAATAATGCGGGGTGGGTGCGATTGCGGGTGGGAATTTAATTATGATTAGGAAAAAGCCGTGTTTGACTCTTTAAATTAATAATAGAATCACATAAAGTACAATAGATGGAATATCTATTTTAAAATTATATAATAATGATATTAATTATAAGCGACATTTGATTAGAGTATCTTTATTTACATCTTCTCTAAATGACTAATAATTAATTGTATGCTATCTTTAAATAGTAACGACGAGATAAAACAAATCAAAACCTTTGTAATTTTCTCAAATGAGTATAAGTATTTTTTTTTTACTAGAGTTACGAATAAGAAAGACAGAAGCATGATGTACAATGCAAATATATGAACCAGTACTTCTTCTAAGTCAGGTCGTTTTCTTTTACATGTACGAAATACTCCTAGCAGCTCAAAAAATAATGCGGGTGCGGGACGGGGCGGGGCGGGTGAAAGCGAATGAAGTGCGGGGCGGATGAATGCGGGTTTAAATCCAATACGGGACGGGTTTAAATTTTGCGGGTTCAGACAGAACCCGCACCCGCGCCGCCTGCCATTCCTAATTTTTGGCGAATTCCGATTGATAGGTGAGATTTTCATCCGGAGGTCAGAATGGAATTCCGAGAGTTGTTGTAGCTTTGTTAGGTGATTTTGAATATGTGTGCAAAAGTTTAGGTTATTCGGACATCGCTTGGTCGGGTTTTTTATCGAATGTGAGTTTCAGAAGATTTTGATAAATTTAAGCTTTGATTTGGTGAAATTTGGTGATTTTGGTGTTATCGTTAATGTTTTGATGGTTCGAGCAAGTTTGAATAAGGTAATAGATCATATTTGTGCTTTTGGTTGAGGTCTCGGGGGCCTCGGGATGAGTTCGGGTGGTTAAACGGAGAATTTTGGAGTTGTTGCATGAATAAGGATTGCTCGTATCTGGTATTCCGCATCTGTGGAAAAGGGACCGCAGAAGCGATTCCACAGATGCGGTGGGGTTGATCGCAGAAGCGGACTTGGAGGAGTTTGGCATTTTAGGCAGAAGCGGACGGGGTTCCGCATAAGCGGTCACTGCAGAAGCGATTGGCGACCGCAGAAGCAGTCCTAGGCGACTTAAGGAAAAACTGCAGATGCGGTGGGTAGGCTGCAGAAGCGGTTAGTTTGTCGCAGAAGCGAAAAGCACTAGACAGAACCCTTTTAATTTAACCTTCACGGATTTTTGAAAGAACACCACATTTCCACTTCGGACTAAGAGGGTTTTGCGCGATTTTTGAAGAGGGTTTCGAGGGTTATCATCAGGTATGGATTCTTGGACTTAGATTATGATATTATTGTGTATAAACATGGATTAACACTGAAAACCCAAGGAATTAAAGGTTAAAAATGGAGATTAGGGCTTGAAACTTAAGAGAGCTTAAACTTGGTATTTGAGGGGTCAAATGGACTCCAATTCTTGTGAATTTGATATGTATAGACTCATGGCGAGATAATGATCGTATTGATGTAAAATTTTCTGGATTTCGAGAAGTGAGTATGGGGCTCGTGTTATGCCAACTTCGTGATTTTCGAGTCTTTTTGATTGGGTTATATTCCCTTAGCCTATTGTAATATATTCATTATGGTTTTGGCCAGATTCGACGCACGAGGTGATCGATTCGAGAGGAAAGGGCATTGCGAGCTAGTCTCTGGTCGGCTAGAGGTGAGTAATTAATGTAATTGCTACTCTGAGGATTTGAAACCCCGGACTTTCACATCGTAATGCTATATTGAGGCGTGACACGCATTCCACGATGAGTGCAGGGTCGTTTACTGTAGGGGATTGAGACTTGGTCCATCCCGAGTGTCAAATTTCTACTACATTGACGATTGAGACGCATACCTTATCACTGTGAATTGGGCTTATTGTCGTGTTTGGGGCCTTGTGCTGACCTGTAGAATCTTTAGGGGATCTTTATGTGTTTTTGCCTCATTTGTATGCATATCACATACTCTCAGTCATGTTTTTATACTATTGAAATAAAATTAGAACTGTGTTTTTAATCATAAATATTAAATGAAAATGGATAAGAGGGTTGATATCCATATAGTATGTCATGGCCGAGCGACTGTGAATTTATTTGACTGAGATAGGTCGAGGAGCCGAATGTGAGGATGATTTCCTTGATATGGATCAAGCTCCACGTCGCAGCAATGACATATTGATATTGAGACCGAGAGCCTGTTTGATACCACGACATGGCTGATATTGCGTTTGGGCTGTAGGAGCCCCACCAGAGTCTCTACACATCCCCACTAAGCGTCGTCGATGTTAAATATGTGGAGCGGGTTGCACGCCGTAGCGGGTACTAGAGTGTGCCGTTATATGTGTTGCATCTTTTCATGCATTATCCTTGATTGTATTACTTGTTGGTTGTTGTTTTCACTTATGTGGATCTAAACTGCTAGATATAGATTACTTTGTGCATTTTCTGCCTTTTCTTACTTTCAGACTGTAGTTATGTTTATTACTCACTGGGTCGGAGTTGTGAGCACGTGATTTTTACCCAATAAGAGAAATATGTCACGACCCGGACTTCCCACCATCGGGAGTCATGATGGCGCCTACTAGTGGAAGCTAGGCAAGCCAATTCTTACTTACATTCTCATTAGTTACAACTCTATCCTTAAGACTTTAAATGAAATCATGTAATTTCAGCGGAATAATTAAACTTAGCGGAAGACTTAGAAATTTTACTAAATATGATACAGAAAACCCAAACATGATACACTACCCAAGACTGGTGTCACAATACTCACGAACTTCTAAGAATAATACACATAATCGTCTGAAAGAAATATAAGATGTTTATCTCGAATACATGAGATAACAGAATGTAATACATAGATAGAGGAGATAACGGGTCCTGCGGACGCCTGCAAGGCTACCTCGAAGTCTCAGTAGTCGGAATATTCACAATCTTGCTACTGTCGTTGCTGATGTCCGTAACCTATATCTGCGCAAAAAGAGGGCAGAGTATAGTATCAGCACAACCGACCCCATGTGCTGGTTAGTGCCTGGCTTATCCCGGCGAAGTAGTGATGAGGCTAGGACCAGACACCCACATAAACCTGTACAGTTGCAATATATACATATACAAACCGCAGGAAAACGTTATCGAACGTTTATAAGGAAAGAATCCGCTCTAAAATAATAATCAATAATTCATAATATCCGAAGTAATCTGATCAATGGAACAAAACTTACTTTCATGTCTCAATTCATTTTTCATTTCATATCTTGTGGTAGGCGTACCACTCGCTCCCAAATTTAACAAGAGGCTACGCGGCAACTATGGCCAAGGCCAAGATTCAAATCACTTTGTGGTCGGCGTGCCACACGATCCCGAATTTAACAATAGGCTACCGGCAACTATGGATAATGCCAAGATTCAAATCACTTTGTGGTCGGCGTGCCACACGACTCAACTCTTTAATATGTAAGTGGTCGGCGTGCCATACGATCCCAATTCTTTAATATATGAGTGGTCGGCGCGCCACACAATCCCAATTCTTTAATATATAAGTGGTCGGCGTGCCACACGATCCCAATTCTTAATAATGTATATTACCGGCATTAGACCAATAATCTCTGATCAACAGTAAGTGTATAAAAGTATTACCGGTGTTGAACCAATAATCTTCACTTCAACAATAATTATATTACCGGTGTAAAACTAATAAATGAAAATAAATCAACAATATATCCCTGTTATCGGCGTGGCACCAATAACTCTTAATCAACAATTTATATATATTACCGGTATAAAATCAATAATCTTCACTTTCAACAATATTTATATTACCGATGTAAAACTAATAAATAATAATAAATCAACAATATATATTTGTTACCGGTGTAACACCAATAACCTTAAATCAACAATTTATATACATTACCGGTATAAAACCAATAATAATTCCTTTTCACATATTCACATAGGATTAATAGGAATTTAATCCATTAAAGACCCACGGCCATGCTCGACTTCCAACGTATAGATACTCGTCACCATGCCTATACGTCGGATTCCACATTTATCAATTAACACATCAATTCAATTCATATTCCCTCAAGCTAGGATAGAACAAACACTTACCTCGAAAGTTTCCGAACAAATCAATCCGTAGCAATGCCTTTTCCTTTGGAATTTGGTTCCAATCTCTATACACAATTGATTTAATATCATCAATACTACTCAACAAACTAGTTCATATGGCCAAATATAATTTTTACAACATTCTGCCCGGAATAGTGAAAATCGACCCCGGGCCCACTTGATCAAAATTCGAGTTTCGAACCAAAATAAATTCACCCAATCATCCGCGAGTTCAAATATATAATTTGTTCTAAAACCGGAACAAATTGAGGTCAAAATTTCAGTTTTTATGAAAACCTAATTTCTACCAAAAACCCCCATTTTTACCCATGAAAAACCTCAAATTTAAGATCAAAACATGATAGATGATGTTAAAGTTTGAAGAAATTGAGTAAAAGTTGACTTACCAATGATTTGGAGAAGAGGGAGTTCGTGAGAAATCGCCAATGAATATTTTGGGTTGTGAAAATATGAAAAATGAAGCTGAAAATCGTGATTTACAAGTCTCTGAGTTCGCATTTGCGAATATTTGTTCGCATTTGCGAAGCTAGGCCAAAACTGGGAAGTTCGCATTTTCGAACATTAGGCTAAAAGGAAGGAGTTCGCATTTGCGAACATTTCTTCGCATTTGCGAACTCTGATAAAAAATGAAGGAGTTTGCATTTGCGAACATTTCTTCGCATTTGCGAAGCCTGCAGGTTAGGTACTGACACCAACTCTCTAACATGAAAAATTGAACTCGTGGCCTATCAAAAATTCACCCGAGCCCTCGGGGCTCCAAACCAAATATGTACACTGACTTAAAAACATCACACGAACTTGCTCGCGCGATCAAATCGCCAAAATAACATCAAAATCAATGAATTGAACCTTAAAACTCAAGAATTCTTTCAAAATTTCATAAACTCCAAAATTTTCAATTTAAGGCCGAAACACATCAAACGACGTCCGTTTTCAACCAAACTTTACAAGAAGCGCTTAATCAATATATATGACTTGTACCCGGCGTTGGAACAAAAATACGAGCCCGATACCATTACTTTTTAATTAAATTTCAGTTTCATTTTCCTTAAACATTTTCAGAAAACAATTTAACAAAAGAATTCTTTTACATGGGTTCTAGACCTCGGATTTCAATTCCGGGCATACGCCCAAGTTCCATATTTTTTTACGGATTTTCTAAGACCGTCAAATCAAGGGTCCGGGTCCGTTTACAAAAAATATTGACCAAAGTCAACCATATCAATATTAATATCAAAATTCTTCAAATTTTCCACATATTTCATATATTTCAACATAAAAAATTTCCAGCTTCGCGCCCGGACTGCGCACGCAAATCGAGGCAACTATAAATAAGGTTTTCAAGACCTCAGAAGCTCGAAATGATTAAGAAAACAAGTGATGACCCTTTGGGTCGTCACAAAATACTCCCAAAAATCCAAAATAAAACAATTTTAGTTTGCTTGCAAATGTTGTGAATTTTGTGATTATTTTTCTTATATTATTTGCATTTTTTTGTGCATATTTATTTGTTTAAATAAATAAAAATATAAAAATATATTATATTTGTGTATAAAATTCAAGTTTATAATTAGGAATAATTAAGTTTGTTTACAAAAAATATAAAATACCACAAAAATATGTGTTTTTTTGCATTTTTAGCATTTAATGTCGAAATTGTGCGATTTTATCTTAATTGACATTTAATTTTGTGTGATAATTATTATTAGGAATTAATTAATATTTTTTAAGATAATTTTGATTTTTATAATTTAATCTTAGTATATTTTTTTTTTAATTTAATTCGTAATAAAAAAAATGGAGAAGATAAATTCGGGATTGGGCCTCTTCTTTAATTTTAAATCTAGGCCCAACCTATTCTACCCAACCCAAAACCTCATAACCCAAACCAATGACCCATCTCCTATTCTTACTATTCAAGACACAAACCCAAAACCTAAAAAATATAACACACACATACAAGCCTCCACCCTAATGTTTTCTCTCTTCTTCCCCAACCAAACACATCCCAACCATGGCTGCCCCCTCCAGCCCGTCACCCTCCATTTCCGGCAGCCTAGCATCAACGGACCACTACAAACGAACCTCCACCATCGTTTTTTTTCTTCTTCGTCATCGTCATCTCCAACTCACCGGAAAACCCAACAAGCCCGTCACCAGCCCCCTTCCCCGTCAAGCAGTCACGACCACCAGTTATCGCCCCTCCATTTTCCGGCAGCAGCAGTAACATTCCAGCTACTGTCCCGACATCTAACAGCCCCCTTCCCCCCGTTTTAAACCTTCACTTTTTGCTCGATAAACCTAAAAGTAAAAGGCGCAAAGAGGGGCAGCTGTGAGCACGTGATTTTTACCCTAAAAGAGAAATACTCCCAAAAATCCAAAATAAAATAATTTTAGTTTGCTCGCAAATGTTGTGAATTTTGTGATTATTTTTTTTTGTATTATTTGCATTTTTCAGTGCATATTTATTTGTTTAAATAAATAAAAATATAAAAATATAAAAATATATTACATTTGTGTATAAAATTCAAGTTTATAATTAGGAATAATTAAGTTTATTTTACAAAAAATATAAAATCACTAAAATATGTGTTTTTTGCATTTTTAGCATTTAATGTCGAAATTGTACGATTTTATTTTAATTGACATTTAATTTTGTGTGATAATTATTATTAGGAGTTAATTAGCATTTTTTAAGATAATTTTGGTTTTTATAATTTAATCTTAATATTTTTTTAATTTAATTCGTAATAAAAAAAATGGAGAAGATAAATTCGAGATTGGGCCTCTTCTTTAATTTTAAATCTAGGCTCAAACCTATTCTACCCAACCCAAAACCTCATAACCCAAACCAATGACCCATCTCATATTCTTACTATTCAAGACACAAACCCTAAACCTAAAAAACATAACACACACACACAAGCCTCCACCCTAATTTTTTCTCTCTTCTTCGCCAACCATACACATCCCAACCATGCCTGCCCCCTCCAGCCCGTCACCTTCCACTTCCGGCAGCCTAACATCATCGGACCACTAAAACGACCCTCCACCATCGTTTTTTTTTTCTACGTCATCGTCATCTCCAACTCGCCGGAAAACCCAGCAGCCCCGTCACCGGCCCCCTTTCCCATCAAGCAGTCATGACCATCAGCCGTCGCCCCTCCATTTTTCGGCAGCAGCTGTGACATTCCAGTTGATGTCCCGACATCTAACAGCTTCCTTTCCCCCGTTTTCAACCTTTGCTTTTTGCTGGATAAACCTAAAAGTAAAATGTGCAAAGAGGGGCAACTGTGAGCACGTAATATTTACCCTATAAGAGAAATACTCCCAAAAATTCAAAATAAAATAATTTTAGTTTGTTTGCAAATGTTGTGAATTTTTTGATTATTTTTTTATTATTAACATTTTTCTATGCATATTTATTTGTTTAAATAAATAAAAATATAAAAATATATTACATTTGTGTATAAAATTCAAGTTTATAATTATGAATAATTATGTTTGTTTTACAAAAAATATAAAATCACAAAAATATGTGTTTTTTGCATTTTTAGCATTTAATATCGAAATTGTGCGATTTTATTTTAATTGACATTTAATTTTATGTGATAATTATTATTATGAATTAATTAGTGTTTTTTAAGATAATTTTGGTTTATATAATTTAATTTCAGTATTCTTTTTAATTTAATTCGTAATAAAGAAATGGAGAACACAAATTCGGGATTGGACCTCTTCTTTAATTTTAAATCTAGTCCCAAACCTATTCTACCCAACCCAAAAACCCATAACCCAAACCCATGACCCATAACCCAAACCCATGACCCATCTCCTATTCTTACTATTCAAGACACAAACCCTAAACCTAAAAAACATAACACATACACACAAGCCTCCACCTAAATTATTTCTCTCTTCTTCACCAACCAAACACATCTCAACCAAGGCTGCCCCCTCCAGCCCGTCAACCTCCATTTCCGGCAGCCTAGCATCACCGGACCACTACAAACGACCCTCCACCATCATTTTTTTTCTTCTTCGTCATCGTCATCTCTAACTCGCCGGAAAACCCAACAGTCCCGTCAGCAGCCCCCTTCCCCGTCAAGAAGTCACGACCACCAGCCGTCGCCCCTCCATTTTCCGGCAGTAGCTGTGACATTCCAGCTGATGTCCCGACGTCTAACAGCCCCCTTCCCCTTGTTTTCAACCTTCGCTTTTTGCTGTATAAACCTAAAAGTAAAATGCGCAAAGAGGGGTAACTGTGAACATGTAATTTTTACCCTATAAGAGAAATACTCCCAAAAATCCAAAATAAAACAATTTTAGTTTGTTTGCAAATGTTGTGAATTTTGTGATTATTTTTCTTGTATTATTTGTATTTTTTTGATTTATTTAAATAATTAAAAATATAAAAATATATTACATTTGTGTATAAAATTCAAATTTATAATTAGGAATAATTAAGTTTATTTTACAAAAAATATAAAATCACAAAATATGTTTTTTTTGCATTTTTAGCATTTAATGTCAAAATTATGCGATTTTATTTTAATTGACATTTAATTTTGTGTGATAATTATTATTAGGAGTTAATTAGTGTTTTTAAATATAATTTTGGTTTTTATAATTTAATCTTAGTATTTTTTTAAATTTAATTCGTAATAAAAAAAATGAAGAAGACAAATTCGGGATTTGGCCTCTTCTTTAATTTTAAATCTAGGCCCAAACCTATTCTACCCAACCCAAAACCTCATAACCCAAACCCATGACCCATCTCCTATTCTTACTATTCAAGACATAACCCCTAAACCTAAAAAACATAACACACACACACACAAGCCTCGACCCTAATTTTTTCCTCTTCTTCACCAACCAAACACATCCCAACCATAGCTGCCCCCTTCTGCCCGTCACCCTCCATTTCCGGCAGCCTAACACCACCGGACCACTACAAACAACACTCCACAATCATTTTTTTTTCTTCATTATCGTCATCTCCAACTCGTCGGAAAACCCAGCAGCCCCATCTCCAGCCCCCTTCCCCTTCAAACAGTCACGACCACCAGCCGTCGCCCCTCCATTTCCGGCTGCAGCTGTGACATTCCAGCTGATGTCCCGACGTCTAACAGTCCCCTTCCCCCGTTTTCAACCTTTATTTTTTGCTGGATAAACCTAAAAATAAAATGCGCAAAGAGGGGTAGCTGTGAGCACGTAATTTATACCCTATAAGTGAAATACTACCAAAAATCCAAAATAAAACAATTTTAGTTTGCTTGCAAATGTTTTGAATTTTGTGATTATTTTTCTTGTATTATTTGTCTTTTTCTGTGCATATTTATTTGTATAAATAAATAAAAATATAAAAATATATTACATTTGTGTATAAAATTTAAGTTTATAATTAGGAATAATTAAGTTTGTTTTACAAAAAATATAAAATCACAAAAATTTGTGTTTTTTGCATTTTTTGCATTTAATGTCGACATTGTGCGAATTTATTTTAATTGACATTTAATTTTGTGTGATAATTATTATTATAAGTTAATTAGTGTTTTTTAAAGATAATTTTGGTTTTTATAATTTAATCTTAGTATTTTTTTAATTTAATTCGTAATAAAAAAAATGGAGAAGACATTCGGAATTGGGCCTCTTCATTAATTTTAAATCTAGGCTCAAACCTATTCTACCCAACCCAAACCCATGACCCACAAACCAAACCATGATCCATCTCTATTTTTACTATTGATGACACAAACCTTAAACCTAAAAAACATAACACACACACAAGCCTCCACCCTAATTTTTTCTGTCTTCTTCACAAACCAAACACATCCTAACCATGGCTGCTCCCTCCAGCCCGTCACCCTCCATTTCAGGCAGCCTAGCATCACCGGACCATTACAAATGACCCTCCACCATCGTTTTTTTTTCTTCTTCATCATCGTCATCTCCAACTCGCCGGAAAACCCAGCAGCCCCGTCACCAGCCCCCTTTCATGTCAAGCAGTCACGACCACCAACCGTCGCCCCTCCATTTTTCGGCAGCAGCAGTGACATTCCAGCTGCTGTCCCGACGTCTAACATCCCCCTTCCCCCCGTTTTCAACCTTCGCTTTTTGCAGGATAAACCTAAAAGTAAAATGCGCAAAGAGGGGCAGCTGTGAGCACGTGATTTTTACCTTATACGAGAAATACTCCCAAAAATTTAAAATAAAACAATTTTATTTTGCTTGCAAATGTTGTGAATTTTGTGATTATTTTTCTTGTATTATTTGTATTTTTCTATGCATATTTATTTGTTTAAATAAATAAAAATATAAAAATATATTACATTTGTGTCTAAAATTCAAGTTTATAATTAGGAATAATTAAGTTTGTTTTACAAAAAATATAAAATCACAAAAATATGTATTTTTTGCATTTTTAGCATTTAATGTCTACATTTTTGGTGCATATTTATTTGTTTAAATAAATAAAAATATAAAAATATATTATATTTGTGTATAAATTCAAGTTTATAATTAGGAATAATTAAGTTTGTTTTACAAAAAAATATAAAATCACTAAAATATGTATTTTTTGCATTGTTAGCATTTAATGCTGAAATTGTGTGATTTTATTTTAATAGACATTTAATTTTGTGTGATAATTATTATTAGGAGTTAATTAGTATTTTTTAAGATATTTTTGGTTTTTATAATTTAATCTTAGTATTTTTTTAAAATTTAATTCGTAATAAAAAAAATGGAGAGACAAATTCGGGATTGGGCCTCTTCTTTAATTTTAAATCTAGGTCCAAACCTATTCTACCCAACCCAAAACTTCATAACCCAAACCCATGACCCATCTCCTATTCTTACTATTCAAGACACAAACCCTAAACCTAAAAAACATAACACACACACACACAAGACTTTCACCCTAATTTTTTCTCTCTTCTTCACCAACCAAAACACATCCCAACCATGGCTGCCCCCTCCAGCCCGTCACCCTCCATTTCCGGCAGCCTAGCATCACCGTACCACTACAAACGACCCTCTACCATCATTTTTTTCTTCTTCGTCATCGTCATCTCCAACTCGCCGGAAAACCTAGCAGCCCCATCACCAGCCCCCTTCCCCGTCAAGCAGTCACGACCAACAGCCGTCGCCCCTCCATTTCCGACTGCAGCTGTGACATTCCAGCTGATGTCCCGACGTCTAACAGTCCCCTTCCCCCCGTTTTCAACCTTTATTTTTTGCTGGATAAACCTAAAAATAAAATACGCAAAGATGGGCAACTGTGAGCACGTAATTTTTACCCTATAAGAGAAATACTCCCATAAAACCAAAATAAAATAATTTTAGTTTGCTTGCAAATGTTGTGAATTTTGTGATTATATTTCTTGTATTATTTGCATTTTTCTGAGCATTTTTATTTGTTTAAATAAATAAAAATACAAAAATATATTACATTTGTGTATAAAATTCAAGTTTATAACTAGGAATAATTAAATTTGTTTTACAAAAAATATAAAATCACACAAATATGTGTGTTTTGCATTTTTAGCATTTAATGTCGAAATTGTGCGATTTTATTTTAATTGATATTTAATTTTGTGTGTTAATTATTATTATGAGTTAATTAGTATTTTTAAAGATAATTTTGGTTTTTATAATTTAATCTTAGTATTTCTTTTTTAATTTAATACGTAATAAAAAAAATGGAGAAGACAAATTCGGGATTGGGCCTCTTCTTTAATTTTAAATTTAGGCACAAACTTATTCTACCCAACCCAAAACCCCAAAACCCAAACCCATGACCCATCTCTTATTCTTATTATTCAAGACACAAACCCTAAACCTAAAAAATATAACACACACACACAAGCATCCACCCTAATTTTTTCTCTCTTCTTCACCAACCAAAACACATCCCAACCATGGCTGCCCCCTCCAGCCCGTCACCCTCCATTTCCGGCAGCCTAGCATCACCGTACCACTACAAACGACCCTCTACCATCGTTTTATTCTTCTTCGTCATCGTCATCTCCAACTCGTCGGAAAACCCAGCAGCCCCATCTCCAGCCCCCTTCCCCTTCAAACAGTCACGACCACCAGCCGTCGCCCCTCCATTTTCCGGCAGCAGCAGTAACATTCCAGCTGCTGTCCCAACGTCTAACAGCCCCCTTCCCCCCGTTTTCAACCTTCATTTTTTGCTGGATAAACCTAAAAATAAAATGTGCAAAGATGGGCAACTGTAAGCACGTAATTTTTACCCTATAAGAGAAATACTCCCATAAAACCAAAATAAAATAATTTTAGTTTGCTTGCAAATGTTGTGAATTTTGTGATTATATTTCTTGTATTATTTGCATTTTTCTGAGCATTTTATTTGTTTAAATAAATAAAAATACAAAAATATATTACATTTGTGTATAAAATTCAAGTTTATAACTAGGAATAATTAAATTTATTTTACAAAAAATATAAAATCACAAAAATATGTGTGTTTTGCATTTTTAGCATTTAATGTCGAAATTGTGCGATTTTATTTTAATTGATATTTAATTTTGTGTGTTAATTATTATTATGAGTTAATTAGTATTTTTAAAGATAATTTTGGTTTTTATAATTTAATCTTAGTATTTTTTTTTAATTTAATACGTAATAAAAAAAATGGAGAAGACAAATTCGGGATTGAGCCTTTTCTTTAATTTTAAATTTAGGCACAAACTTATTCTACCCAACCCAAAACCCCAAAACCCAAACCCTGACCCATCTCATATTCTTATTATTCAAGACACAAACCCTAAACCTAAAAAATATAACACACACACACAAGCCTCCACCCTAATTTTTTCTCTCTTCTTCACCAACCAAAACACATCCCAACCTTGGCCGCCCCCTCCAGCCCGTCACCCTCCATTTCCGGCAGCCTAGCATCACCAGACCACTACAAACGACCCTCCACTATCGTTTTTTTCTTCTTCGTCATCGTCATCTCAAACTCGCCGGAAAACCCAGCAGCCCCGTCACCAGCCCCTTCCCCGTCAAGCAGTCATGACCACCAGCCGTCGCCCCTCCATTTTCCAGCAGCAGCTGTGACATTCCAGCTGATGTCCCGACGTCTAAAAGCCCCCTTCCCCCCGTTTTCAACCTTCGCTTTTTGATGGATAAACCTACAAGTAAAATGCGCAAAGAGGGGCAGCTGTGAGCACGTGATTTTTACCCTATAAGAGAAATATTCCCAAAAATCCAAAATAAAACATTTTTAGTTTGGTTGCAAATGTTGTGAATTTTATGATTATTTTTCTTGTATTATTTGTATTTTTCTGTGTATATTTATTTATTTAAATTAATAAAAATATAAAAATATATTACATTTGTGTATAAAATTCAAATTTATAATTAGGAATAATTATGTTTGGTTTACAAAAAATATGTGTTTTTTGCATTTTAGCATTTAATGTTGAAATTGTGCGATTTTATTTTCATTGACATTTAATTTTGTGTGATAATTATTATTAGGAGTTAATTAGTATTTTTTAAGATAATTTTGGTTTTTATAATTTAATCTTAGTATTTTTTTAATTTAATTCATAATAAAGAAATGGAGAAGATAAATTCGGGATTGGGCCTCTTCTGTAATTTTCAATCTAGGCCCGAACCTATTCTACCCAACCCAAAACCCCATACCCCAAACCCATGACCCATAACTGAAACCTATGACCCATCTCCTATTCTTACTATTCAAGACACGAACCCTAAACCTAACAAATATAACACACACACACAAGCCTCCACCCTAATTTTCTCTCTTCTTCACCAACCAAACACATCCCAACCATGGCTGCCCCCTCCAGCTCGTCACCCTCCATTTCCGGCAGCCTAGCATCACCGGACCACTACAACGACCCTCCACCATCATTTTTTCTTCTTCGTTATCGTCATCTCCAATTCACCGGAAAACCCAGCAGCCCCGTCACCAACCCCATTCCCCGTCAAGCAGTCACGACCACCAGCCGTCGCACCTCCATTTTCCGGCAGCAACAGTTCCAGCTGTTGTCCCGACGTCTAACAGCCCCCTTCCCCGTTTTCAACCTTCGCTTTTTGCTGGATAAACCTAAAAGTAAAATGTGCAAAGAGGGCAGCTGTGAGCACGTGATTTTTATCCTATAAGAGAAATACTCCCAAAAATCCAAAATAAAACAATTTTAGTTTGCTTGCAAATGTTGTGAATTTAGTGATTATTTTTCTTGTATTATTTGCATTTTTCTTTGCATATTTATTTGTTTAAATAAATAAAAATATAAAAATATAGTACATGTGTGTATAAAATTCAAGTTTATAATTAGGAATAATTAAGTTTGTTTTACAAAAAATATAAAATCACAAAAATATGTGTTTTTTGCATTTTTAGCATTTAATGTCGAAATTGTGCGGTTTTATTTTAATTGACATTTAATTTTGTGTGATAATTATTATTAGGAGTTAATTTGTGTTTTTAAAGATAATTTTGGTTTTTATAATTTAATCTTAGTATTTTTTTTAATTTAATTCGTAATTAAAAAAATGGAGAAGACAAATTCGGGATTGGGCCTCTTCTTTAATTTTAAATCTAGGCCCAAACCTATTCCATCCAACTCAAAACCCATAACCCAAACCCATGACCGATAACCCAAACCCATGACCCATATACTATTCTTACTATTCAAGACACAAACTCTAAACTTAAAAAACATAACACAAACACACAAGCCTCCACCCTAATTTTTTCTCTCTTCTTCACCAACCAAACACATCCCAACCATGGCTGCCCCCTCCAGCCCGTCACCCTCCATTTCCGGCAGGCTAGCATCGCCGGACCATTACAAACGACCCTCCACCATCGTTTTTTTCTTCTTCATCATCGTCATGTCCAACTCGCCGGAAAACCCAGCAGCCTCGTCACCAGCCCCCTTCCCTGTCAAGCAGTCACGACCACCAGCCATCGCCCCTCTATTTTCCGGCAGCAGCAGTGACATTTCAACTGTTGTCCCGACGTCTAACAGCCCCCTTCCCATATAAAAGAGAGTTTACGAAAAGCAAATATCCAATAACATTTTTTCTTTCATAGTTATTGTAATACAGTTATCTGTTATTTGGTGTTTGACATTCTTATTACGAGCTTCTGTCATCGAGTGAGCGCCATTATTTTAGTGTCGAATATTCATTTATGTAATTATTCCTTAACTATCGGTATCCAGTTGTCCTACACGTCATTGTGCATCATTATAGTTATAGTTTTTAAAGCAAATAGCAAGGGATACTCATGAAAGAACAATTAAATATAACGACCAGGAATGACACGACTATTTCACGTTATAAACGTGTATGGTTATGAAAATTACCATTATAAAACAGCTAACATGTAATATTTAATTATATAACCAATATATTCACAGGAACTTAAGATTCGCAGAAACATAATACGACATCACAGTATGAATAACAACATAGCATTATTGAGACATCAGCATCTAACAACCCATTAAATTCAGAGTTATTTATTTATTCAGCTGGTTTAACCCATAGTGCACCATCTAACTTAGATTCTAGCAATAACAAAATCACATAACTAAAAATTCATCCATGTGAAATTTGAAAAAAGAGAAAATGTGAAGAAGACGCAAAAGATGATTCCATTTTTCTTCAGCTACACTAATCCCAGTTCAGGGTAGAAACTAGAAACTAAGGAGACTACCTTGTATTTGAAGAGAAAGGGTCACAGTTCTTTTGCAACCATCTTCAATATGTTATGACGGTACCAGACTCACCTTTTCAATAGATTTCATGGTAATTAAACAGCTTCTGCAAATATTCTCAAACCCAAATTTTCAGTTTCAATTTATACGACTTGAAAAAAATGCAGTACAAGAGGCTTCTGCTCTCTGGGTCTAGATCCAAAGAGAGTCAAGAAACTTGTTGGCAACCCAAAAACTCCGAAGATGAAATATGAAAGTGGAAGAGAAACTCAATTTCGAAAATAAAATGATCCATTGCCACCGGGACTTGGATGAGTGTGCGATCGAAGGAAAAGATCAAATTTGAAGAAACAAGGACAGCAAAAGTGAACTGGCTTTAGGGCTAACGGTTACCGCCAAAAGTACGTTACACACACACCACTAAAAGCAAGAACGGGTTTACCTTCCACATCAGTAACCAAAGAGACGATGAAGAGGCGCGTGCCAATAGGGACAGAGTAAGCGGAAGGTTTTGGATTTTCAGAAATTTAAAGTCGGCTATCTAAAATATAGAAATACCAAAGTACCCCCAATGTTGATGCAACATCAATAGCTAGCAGGACAACGAAAAGGACTCTATCGTAAATTTGAAAAATAGGACGACAAAGAGCACATTAGCTGTCGCTTCTAAATAGTAGGAAAATGTGTCTTCGCCCTTTGAAATCTTACTTACCGTGACTTTAAAAATTTTTAGTACGTTAGTTTGCTGGAACTTTTGAAACTATTTTTCCTTGCTGTAATATTCTTTTACATGTTAATTATTTTCATTAATTATTAGTTCTTCTTCTATAGTTTTCATTTATCTAGTGCGTTATGCTACCACAAATGGCTTAAAACCTTAATTGATTTCTAATGTTGCTAATCACGTTTAAAAATATGAAATGTGGTTCTTTGATAGAAAAATCCTATTATTTTACTCTTTAATTTTTATTGGGTAATTTTAGTAAGTGTATGACTAATGGTTATAATTTGATTTGTTAAAATTTATTTGGGATATTTGTGTAAGTTTCCTGATTTATTTGAAATTACTCTAAATTTAACTGGTGGGCTAAATTATAAATCGCGCCAAATTATAAGAAAAAATAATCATAAGAAGTGACAAATTAATCAATCTTTTGCGCTTTGACACAGATCTCATATATCAGGGCGCAGGGGTTTAAGGGAGGAAAGTGGCAGGGTTTTGGGAGAGCGAAAAACACAAAGAGGAGAAGAGAGATAAAAATGGCAGTACAAAGGGGACGTAACGGAATGATGGGGGAAGAGGAAGACGAAGGTGGTTTATTCGAAGAAGAGGAATTGGAGTTGGAGGAAGACCCCTCTGATTCTCACATCCCTCTTCACCTCCGTCACCTTTTCAACGCCGCCGAACGCGGCGAACTCAACGCCTTTCGCCTTGCCCTAGGTCGGTCAAATACAACTCCCCCTTTTATCTATGTAATTTTTTTTCTCTCTTTTCTCTTGGTCCCAATGTGTTTAATACATTTTTGTTCGTATATTTAAAAAAAATCCCAATTAAAACAAAATAGAACAAAAAGGCCGTATTCTAGTCAAGATACGCTCCTATTTTAAGTTAGTGTTGTAAAGGGCATACTTCAAAGATGAACTGCTGCATTTCATTTTATGGAAGAATAGAGTTCTTTTTTGGGGTGTGTGTGTGTGCGCGCGTGTGGGAGCAGTGGCAAAGCTAGTAATTTCTCCAAGGGTGTTCAAATTTGAAAGAAGTGAAAAAAATTCCAAATGTTATATTTGACCTATATACACACTCTGATTTTTCAATGAAGGGTGGTCAATTCCTTATGTCCATGTACCTTCATGTACCTTCGCCCCTGGTGGTGGTGGTGTGTGTAGGGCGGGGGGCGCTTTTTGTGATTGAATTGCTGGATATCTAGTATTGTTACTCGAAGATTTAGATGAATAGTCTTTGTTGTTAAGAATAACCAGTGATCAATAAGAATGTGTGCGTAACTTCCTGGTTTCACACATTAAGAAAAAGAAGGTTGTAACAATGAAATGGGCATGTGATAGTTTGGTATTAGCTAGTGGAACGAGAAAGGCATGCATTTGTTAGTTGAACGTTCAAAGAATGATACCCAGTCCATGTCTTTTCCTTTACCTTTCATTAACAAAACAAAAAGATTGTTCCTTTTTCTACTTTTGGAGCCATTTTAGGTAAAATGGGTTGTTCTTGATCCCAATGAAACTAGCATGTGTGAATTCTCTTTCAAAAGAAACGTTGAGCTGACAAGAAGGTTGGCTCAATTTCTTTCTCAAAAAAAACACACACACAAAATATTGTTCAATGAGCAAGATGCGACCACTTCCAATCAGTAAGTCAAGAGTTTCAGTCTCGCTAGGATTAGTGGGGAACTATCATTGATACGGGGTGTGAGGTGTGAGTAATAAAATATTGAACTTTCAGATTGATAATAACAAGAGCTATAACCAAAAGAAATGGAAGGGAATTCAATACCAACTACGAAATGTGAGATTTCAGTCTCATGACACTGATGATAGCTTTGCGTGATTTCCAAGCATGTCCAGCAATGGCCATTGTATCCCTTGTTACTTGTTGCTATGTCTTACACAATTGAACAACACAGGCACAAACACCATGTTGATAGATGGGTAATGATAGAGCACGTGTTTGTGAGGTTGTTCCTTGGCATTTGTAAGGACAAATGTAGGATGCCTTTAAAATCCTCATGGAATTTCATACCTGATTATTATGACGTAGAACTCAGAATTGAGAGCTTTATTGTTTTGGAGAAAAAAATAAAGTTACTTGGGGTATGTGGCTTGGTGGTTGAGATGAAGGGATGTCATAGAAACAAGGATGAATATTGGCTGTGTTGTAGAGGTTGGTCTTGCAGAGATTCACCATGTTGTCTGAGTCTCTGAGGGATCTCAGACAAGGTTGGTTTAGTGAACCTTGCTATCCATACCAACGGTAATGGAATTATGGAAGGATTAGACATGATTTAAGCTGAAACAGGACAAAGTCAGTGCCTATTTAAGAACGCAAGAGAGGGAGGAATGGAGATTCACATAGTTGTCAAATTCAGTCAGCTAGATCGGATTACAATACCCTACACAGATGTGATTCCAAGGATGATGTGAGAAATAATAGATTAATCAAAGCTTGACTACAGCTAAGTGCGTGCCCACACAACAAAGTAGTGGCGGTGGAGGGAGCGAGATACAAAGTCACCTAGTCATACCTCTCTTGTACTTCTTGATTGCATTGTTGACCAAAACAATCCACCCACTTTGGAGAGAAGTGACACTGCCTCCGAGGCTCCGACCATAATGATGATCCATCGGCACCCTCTGGGCCAAGAATTATCTCAAACTATCGTATATTTTTCTCATTTTCTTGTAGTTAGATTACACGCTCCACCAGCACAGATGTTGGATAACTCTGTCAACCAAGTCTTAGGCAAATGGGAAGAAATCACCTAGTGGTTTTTTGTCTCCATTGGGATTGAACCTAAAAGATTATGGTTCTCTACCCACTCCATTAACCATTAAATCCGCACTCCGCTGTGCAAATTTGTCGCCACTTTTATGCATGAAGGGTTAAAACATCATTCTCTTTATCAAAGAAGATGGGGGAGGGGGGTTGTTTGGAACATCATTCTTATTTCATCTCTTACCCAATCTAATAATAATTGATTTTTGTAGAATCTAAAATAACATTTACCGAGCTGCAATTTGATCATGATGCTGCTTGTTATGTATGGTGGATTTCTAGTCATCCCTATCTTTTGAGAGAAGTAACTAAGTTGCACTGCATTATCTTACCTATCAAAATATAAGTTGTTCTATGTACCTTGTTATCCGTGTCTGTATCAAACTCACGTGTTATATACTGGACGGATTGCTGCAGATAATTTTAACGGAAACATTGATGAACCTCTTGAAGATGGGGACACTGCTCTTCATTTAACTTGTCTGTATGGCCATCTAGCTTGTGTGGAGGTTGGTCCACTCAGCTATGCTCAATCGTCCCTGTGGCAGACGTTATCTCATTTTGCTGGATCTGCTGGTCTTGATTTCATTATCATGTGTTGGACTCAAACTAATATAATTTTGTATTTCTACCCAGCTACTGTTAGAGAGGGGAGCTTCTGTGGAGGCTAAGGATGAAGATGGAGCACTTCCGTTGCATGATGCTTGTGCTGGAGGTATACATATGGTTGCAAGTTCCAAGCCCTATGTTGTCATATCTTGAGGCGTGTTGATCTTTTTACCGTAAAGAGATGGTACACTTGAATTGTATGATTAATAAACTAGTAAATTCAGCTAATCTTAAGCTGGGATCTAATTTATCAGGCAGCAAGTAAACCAACTACCTTAACCCAAGCCTTTCTAGGAAGTGAGAGGACTAAGGGTATAGTGTTGGTTCAGTAAAAAAGGAAAGCATAATTGCTTACTTTCCAAATGCTTGACTCTTTAACAGGATACACGGAAATAGTCCGTCTGCTAATAAACAGTGCCCCTGACCCTGAATGTGTCAAGAGGATGATGGAGTCTTTCGATGAAGAAGGTGATGTGGTGAGGCATCTCTACTAAAGTTTCATTATGCAAAATTTAGTGACCTAAATCTTAGAAATTGAAATATATAATAGCTGGGTTAGTTAAATAGCTCTTCAACTATACTTCTTAAAGCATCCTGTACTGATTCGTTTTGTTTAATTTTGGTAGCCCCTCCATCATGCTGCCAGAGGTGAACATGTAGATGTTATCAAATTATTGTTAGCTTCTGGTGCTTCTGCTATGACGAGAAATTTATATGGAAGGGTTAGCAGCTGAATCGGCATTTAAATAAATTGAAATTATCAGTTAAGTGATTCTTTTTTACGTCTGATTAATTCAATATGGCTTGTTTGACATGTGATTATTGCAGATGCCTTCTGAACTTGTTGAGCCTGAAAGTGAAGCTTGCAGAATCTTACAAGAAGCTATAGATGCTGAACTTGGCCGTTAGGCTTTCGTACAGAAAATTGGGGCCCTTGGCTTTCACCAGTATGTTTACCCTGTTTTATAAGTACAAGATTTTGACGGAACTGCATCTTAGAACTTAGAAGCTTGGAAATTATGTAGCAATTGGAGACAGAAGTACTCCTGAAAGTTGCACTACTCCTTATAATGAGATTGAAGTTTGAGAAATATTCTTGTTTTGAAGCGGTTGTCAATGATTTATCAACTAGAATGATATAATAGGCGGTACATTGCTGATCTGAGTTGAGCAGTCTATGTAGGGAGGTCTGTTGCTCTCCTTCCCAGTGGTGAAGCTAGAAATATATTTAAGGGTGTTCAAACTTGAAAGAAGTTGAAAAAAATTTCGGACAAAGGGGTGTTCAATATAAGTTTTATATATCTAAAATCAATATTTTACTTACTTATGTACACATTGTAATTTTTCTTAATATTTCGGCGAAAGATGGTTAGCTGACAACTCTTTGCTATAGGTGGCCCCATGCTTCTTTCTCACCGGCTCACACCCCACTCCCCCTTACACACACACCTTTTATAGTCAGAATTTTAATTATTGTACATCTACAACGGCATCAAATTTTCTGGAAATCAAAATTTCATTCAACTATTGCACTTAGAAGATCCCATCTCCATTTCCTCTCTATTTATATTTAGTGGGCCTTTGGACATAAGAATGGTGAAATTTTGAAAAAAAGTGATTTTTATTTTCAAATTGAAAATTATATTTGAAAATTAGAATTGTGTTTGGATATGAATACAATTTGGAGTTTTTTTTGAATTTTTGCAAGTGTTTTGAAGTGAAAATTTTGAAAAATAGCTTTTTCAGAGTTTTTCAAATTTTTAAATTCAACTTCAAATGAAAAATTGAAATTTTTATGGCCAGACACTGATTTCAAAAAAGCGAATTTTTTTTATGGCCAAACGGACCCTTTGTATAAGTAGAAGATTCTTCAATCTTGCAGTCTATATTCTATAACGACACCATTACACAACCTGAACCAGGACATCCATCAACTGCAGTACCAGAGAAGTCATCCTGATATAAGTAAAAGTATACGCAGAACTAGATGATGAGCTCGTGCCATGCACCAGCCCAATTGTTGTTTCTTTTTATTTTTTTACTTTTTTTCATTTTTGTAATATTTCTTGGTCTATTGTCAATTACACACACTTTATACGCCTTTAGGGAAAGAAGAAATAGAATAGGCTTTTTTATAATAACGTATAGAACCAAGATTACATGTATTGTTATTTATCTTTTGCATTATGTGCATTTTAATTTTCCTGAAATCATATTACTATACCAATCACTTTGAAACACTTGTCGAGTTTAATGCTTTATTATACAATGATTAGATAATAATTCAAGTAGAATTTTAATTATTTCTTCATAGGGCCTCTTTTATTTTAATTTTTTTTACATCACTAAGCCTTAAGTTAATTATTATTAAATAGTAATTAAAAAGTTAGTTGAGAAATAATTCGTCATATTTTTTTTTATTTTTTAAATTGAATGATATATAGTTTTATTCTTTTTAGTATTTTCAGTGTATTAATGCATTATCGTTTTCTTTTTACTAATCATAAGTTAAATATTAATATTATTCCCAAATAGTTGATGAAAAGGTATTTTTGGTTCTTTTAAATAATAATCGTGATTTTAATTATTAAAATTTTAACAAGAAACTTTGTGATTTGTTCTATTAGAATGACATAATATTTTTTTCTAGTTTCATTCGATATGATTGAAATACTATTTAGGGTATTAATGCAATCATCATCACAATAGTAGTATTTGTTGAGACTATTTTAAAAATATTAATTGTATATTTATCTATTTTAAAATTTTTATAATATTGAATTCTAATTGAATAGAATATGTACTCAACTAACTTCGATCATGGAGGGAGAAGTATAATATTGTATGACAATACTTCCCATACTTCTTAATATATAACAATTTTTAAAAGATAATAATTTCACAAATTAGTTGTCTTCATTTTTACTTCAGATATTCTCAACTCATATTTTTAGAGAGGGGATAATTATTATAATTTTTTGTATTCTATAATCAAAAAGGGAACTTGAAACTATATTTTATTCTTAAATAATTTTTTTTTCAAATTTTATGAAGTATTCCAATTGAAATTTGTATAAAATGATATCAATTGATAATGATATAATAACATTTGAATGTCAATCTACATATAGTATCATTAATTTTTTAGATGAAATCTTCTTTACTAAAATAGTTAATAAATAAAATCATATTTCTTAAGAAAATAATAGAATTGTCATATATAAATGTATGTGACCTTAGTATTTTTAATCGGGCTAACATTTGAATTATAAATTATCAAAAAAATAATTATTCTAGTTCAAAGTACTTGTTGAAAAAAAAATAATAACAATCAAGTAATGAATTTAATAATGATAGTAAAGGTTGAATGGAAAGTGAGGTCCACCTAAAGAATTTAATAGCTTATGGACACGTTAGTTTTGATTTTTTCGGTTATTAAGAACCCACAACAAAACTTTTGAGCCTAGTATACAAACAAACAATCCACTAATATATTTAAAATGACTATTATGCCCTTTGTCAACCTACTCTTCTCTTTTCTATATAACAGAAAAGTGTAACTGCTTAGCACTACAGTCGTATATGTCGTACCAATCTGATAATCCCATTAACATTTCTAAACTGCTTAAGATAGCTGAGATGTGTTTGGCTAATTCTCTTAGAGCAGCTTTCCTTTAACCATTAGGTCTTGGACAGTTGCAAATCTCAAGTACTTCAAACATTCTTGCATTGCCACGTATTGAAGGAGAAGTACAAAGGAGACGAAAAACATAAAGAGTTAGTGCGATATGATGCTGATTCTCGAAGACAATTAGTGATGCACATAAAATTATGAAACACGCCCAACTTGACAGCAATCTGGCAAATATTAACAAGAACATTGGCGAATAACCAAACGGACCAATTACTTTACATGAGACTTCTAAACCAATTTCAAAGCAGCAGGATAACAACAGCAAGTAGAAAAGAAAGCATCATATACATATTTGATTAACTGTGACTTTTCAGCTCCATCTAGTGCGCACAGTTTCGATATGTCTGTCAATATTTTGTCCTAGTTTGAAGAGTTTCATGAGCAGCAACCACCACCCTGTTGTGTGTTCTGTTCTTGTTTCTGTTTCAAGATATTTCTCTTGCCTACAGTGGATCCTTCTTCCAATAGACTAGGTACCTCCATTATCTGAATACAGTAGTCTAGTTAGAAAATCAAACGAAAAGTTAATCCCTAAGAGTTGTGGGTTAAGCAAAAGAAATAGTAGTAGGTTTTAACTCAACCAGACCAGAACTGTTGGACTGCAATGTTGAAAGTCAAGGAGTTTAAGTCAACCAGGTAAGAAACATTTGACTGTAATGTTTCTTGATCTTTAGAGTCGAATGATCATACTCTTAGTACCTGTCTATCATATGTGCAGTTCTTCAGTGTAAAGCATAATGTACCTTCCGAATTGCGCTCATCTACATTTTCCCTTATGTGTAAAACAAGGGGATATATAAATGTAATCTACGATTGGAAACAAGAGATTTTTCCCATACAACATAAAATAGATGAGCTTGGAAAATCCTCCACCAAAAACAATGAAAGTAAAAGCTACGAGGGTTTTCGAACTAAAAGGTCAAATGAATGCATCTAAAAAGTAATGTTATTTTAATAACCGGTATCATATGCAAAGTAACATGGCCAGCTGATTTTTCTTCCCTTTCCACCAACAAAAAAACAACAAGGGAACCATGTTACTTTGCATAAGATGCCCTGCGAATCCCACAGAGAAGTCATGAATGTATTAGTTACCTTTAAGGCAAGCTCTTCAAAGCAGTGTTGCACATTTTCTCGAGTTTTAGCACTACATTCAAGAAACAGACTTCCAAGCTCCTTTGCTAGGGCAATACCTTCTTCCCTGGTCACAGCTCTCTCAGATTCCTGATAAACCAATAACAAACTAATCATAAAAGCTGGTTTACAAACTTCATTTAGAATTTATTCAAGCATCAAAGAATGGACTGCAACTTTAACATGCTAAAGATAAATGGTTTGATGAAGATAAATAAAGATAAATGTTAATAGATATTCCCACAAGAGCAAAAGATGCAACCAGGAAGCGTAATGACCCAATTGGTGAAAGAAATGTGGATGAAAAGCAAACAGAATACAAAGTAAGATGGATAATAGTCTAATACATTCCCAAAAGCATATATTCTCAAACAGTTATCCAAAGTCACCCTCTAACTCTGGAACTTATTTTGCCCCAGTACATTCACTTTGCACCAGACTTATTATGATTTATGAGTTTCCTTCTTGACATTGTTCCCTCTTATATTTAGAACATGTATTCTTTATTCTGTTTTTCGACCCCTTTATATTGAGGTCACATATTACTATTTTTCATTATTTGCTTTAACATATTAAATTGTTGCAGTTGCAATACCACTATTTAAACAGAAAAAAATCCCGTAATCATAGTTTTCATTTCTTGTTATAAGCATTATGCAAGTTCCCAGACCCCAAATTCCACAAAAAGATGAAGTATACTACATTGAAGAGGTGATATCAACAACTTAATCTACTTGTTTTTTTCTTGAAATAATGTCTCCAAATATTCAAGAAGCAAAAATGAAGAGAACACTTATCAGGAAAAAAAGAGTTAAAAGAGAGAGAGACACACACAAGCACATTAACTTTGGCAAAGAACATACTTTGTCAACTTTATTTCCGACCAGCATCTTCACGCAATCCTGATTATTACTATACAACTCCACCTCTTTTGCCCACACATCAGACAGGTTTATGAAGGTCTCTCTTCTCGTAACATCATAGACTGCACAAAAAATTCAAATAAGCATTGTAAATATAATAGTTAGAAATGCATTGAAGAGTTTGGAGAACGCAAAGCATCTATCTGTAAGGATTGTAGCAATATGTCAACAAAGAGAGCACAGATAAATGCTTTTATAAAGAAATAGGAAAACTACTTTTCTTCCAAGTATCTGAAAACTCCATGGACGTCTTTTAGAATTTGAACATTTGCTAGCAATCAACCTACAAAACTTATTCAATTAATGAAGATCAGAGTGCTGTCTAGGGTAGAAATATAGAAAAATCCTATAAACCTGGATGCTATCAAATATTTCCAGTTCATTGCTCTGCAGAGGGCCAGTCAGAAAGACTGAGGCAATAATCAGCAAATATTTCCATCACAGAGAAGTTCGTGTTGTCATGAAAACAATAGATTGGGATGCTTGCTTACTATTCTAGGCAGATAGAACTCCAGCAACCAGAAAAAGACTACAGAAGATAGTATATCATGGAAACTCATCATTGGAAGCAGATTTATTGGATGTTTAATCAAATTGTTCAACAAAGGGGAGCCTTGGCACTACGGTAAAAGTTGACTCTTAATGATTAGAAGTTCACAAGTTCAAACAGGGAAACAGAACTTGCAGAAATGTAAAGGTCTGCGACCAATAGACCCAATAGCTTAGTGCGTACACTATATATACCCAATAGACAGCGTAACAAGAGTTTAGTGCACCAGGGTGGCCTTTTTCTAATCAAATTGTTCAAGATTTGATCAAAGTATCATACTGTAGCATTGTAATTTAAAACTTAAAAGAGTGAATGGTGCTTAGATTGACATTTAAGAGAAGAAGCTAGTATTATCAAGAAAAGTCATTCTACTTCGAGACATGCTATAAACAAATATGAATGACTACTGGATAAAAAATGGGTCATCAGAAAAATAGTATGGATATGGCATCAGATGTAAAGCCCACAAAACATAACAAGGAAATGAATAAGCATTGAGTGTCATCCTTTGAAGGAGAAGTGTAATAGCATATTCCAACATTTACAAGCTATTGCAGATGCTAACGTTTATAGATTGCTATTACAAGTGACTATTTTCCTTTCATGGTGGAAAAAGGCAGAATGGCATTAAATTGCTATGAAAATGAATGATGTAAAACAAGAGTCTAACTCTAGCTAACTCATAGATGCACTATCAACAATGGGTGTATTCTCTCTTGCAAGATATGAAAATGCATCAATTCATTTACTCCCTCTGTTCCACATTATGTGGCAAGGTTCGAATTATGGGATACAGTTTTTAATTTTGGTGTGAATTAGGAAATAAATTTATTAAGCTTCGTAAATAAAAGTTAAATATTTGGAAGCTACATAAAAGTACTATAAGTCATAATAGTTAATAATAAAAATATTTCAAATCTAATTAAGAAAAGTGTAGTCAAAGAAGAACCTCTTTGACTCCCCGAATTGTAATTTGGCCACATCAATTGAAACAGCGGGAGTAGGGAGTATTACATACCAAGAATAATCCCCTGAGCACCTCTGTAGTAGGAGCTTGTCAGTGTCCTGAACCTCTCTTGTCCAGCTGTAGGAAACATGATTTGTACAATTACAACTTTCCTTTGGATCTAAGTAAAATCAAATACTTCATGAAGTTTCTCGGGAAAGATACTGATACCAAATGGTTAATATGCTGGAGAAGAACAACAGTAAAATTATAACAAAGATAAAACTGTTTTGAGTAGTTTCGCCAGAATTTGGGATTCAGAAACTCTTTGATCTCCGAGAAAAGCCTTGGACACTTCTCCGCATAATGATTCAATGTTATGAAAGATTAACAGTATAACCTTATCAAATAGTTTTGTTCAATGGTAGTCATGTTACAATGTCTGACACTGGAAGGGAGAATAGATTATTGCCTCCTTATATGATCTTAGAGAATCCTCATGCAGTGAGCTAGAATTTGATTGAGTTAAGTACAAGGTTTATTTTTCTAAACATGGTCAAAGAGTGGTAACCATATCACCTATTGTTGTGTTTTCCCGTGTTGGGCTCCCATGTTATGTTATCCACGTTCCAGATCTTCTGGCGTGCTTTTTTTTTTTTTTTGAAATGGTAACAAATTTCGTTGATATATATATATAATGTCTCAGCACAAAAATAGGGCTAAGAGAAAAAAACACTAGTTACAAGACTACCAAAAAGGGAAGATGAACAAAAACCAGATGAAGGAATTAAGTTATAGTCTTCTTAAATGATACAGAACAGTCTTTATCTCATGAGCTAGCTTTTGTGGTCGAGCTGAGCTACTCCATTTTTCTTGATAAGTCGTGCATCTCAAATGCAGGTTAAAAACAAATAAACCAACCAATCAATCATGTGCATTAAGTTGTATTTAAGCACATAAATCCACCATTGCAAAAAGAGATTCAAGTGATGCTGCATTATTTTGATACCACTGTTTCACACAGTTGATCATGCAAAGTGATACGCTTTTCCTAACTAGACTTGGTTTAATCGCGTGTCATCTATGTATGATGAAATGTCATATTCCCAGTGCTAAGGAATATCGACTCAAATGGTCATAAGCACTTTAGAACTCCCAACAGCTCTGAAATTATGCTTTAATACCGACGGTTCCTAATTTATGGAGTTCGAAAGTTTTAGTGCAATTTCATCTGAACTTACATATTATGCATGCATTTTGTGATATCATAGGTAAGGATTTGGCAGCATATAATACAGTAAACTAAATTTTAGAGTCCAGACACTTATTTCAGTCCTTACCTGTGTCCCAAATGGTAAGCTTCAGTCTTCTCCCACCAACAGTGAGCGTCTTAATCTTAAAATCAACACCTAGTCATCAGACAAGGAATAGCAAGCCATTGGGAAATTGTAAGACAGATCAACCATGAAACTCTACTTGATAAATTCTAAAGGATGTGCGAAATAAATACTGTATCAGCTATCAGGATAAGAAAGAGAGAATTGATGAGGGAAAGGAAAAAATTCAACGCTCTAAAGCTACATTTCTTGCTTGCTCTTTTTTCCTCATTCTTTTTATGTTACATACTTTTTGCCAGTCCGAGCATTTACCTGAAGCGACAGGCAGACATGAAGGCGTTTTACTCTATGTTACAACGAATAAACAACTTATGATGCTGTATTTCTAAAACACAAATCAGATTAGTTAGGTGATCTTAAAATATACTAGCAGAATTTTATATGCATGTTTATTCATAATAGAAGCATTAATCATCCGATAAAACTTAATCGATCGCAAATAGGCAAAACAGCTCAACTCAGCACCCGATACAATGTGTCAAAATGTTAAAGGACAGCCTGGCAATTGGTGAAAACAGTTCTAATAATCCGTCTTCTTCTTTTTGCTTTCTGTTGTTTCTTCTGTCTTTATAGTACTCTAAATACAAATCACAAGTGTACCATTATTACTTGGACAATAGTGCATTTCAGATAAATTTACTATTTTGATAAGGATTTCAGAAAAATTTATTATCAGGAGACGTAAAAATCTTGTTCTATTTCTTACTAAATACTAAATGATTTGTGTTAGTTTTATTAAATAACATGTGCAAGACAAGTTAGGATCCGAAGCTACGATCTAAATAATGATTCTTTCCGACTTCAAGTACTAAGCTCAAAATAACTGCCAAGAATCCAATTCGGATCCGAAGCTAGGATCTGAATAATGATTCATTTCTAGTTCAAGTACAAGTTCAAAAGAACTGCCAAGGATCCAACAAAATCTTCAACATTAAGGAACAAAGATGACACAATTTCAATCATAAAAGCTTTCAGAATGCATACGATTTCCTAAACCATACACATCTTTCAAATTTTCACTTCACGCAGTTAACAGTGATTAATCCGATAAATCCGAAAAAGCAACCTTCATCAGTCACGGAAAAAAAAAAGCACAGCTGCTGATTCGAATATATAACTTGAAACTACAGCAGTAAGTAGTGATTATTCCGAGAATCAACTAAACTACATGTTTTTCAACTCCGGATTCAAGTTTCCGAGCTCATAAGTTCAAAATTTCAAATCAAAGGATCAAGCAAAACACTACAACAAAATAACTACAAAAAATAATTTTGTTCAGAAGACAATACGTATGCATTCATACAGAAGCTAAGGAAAGAAAATGAAACAAAGAGAGTAATTAATAGTAATGAATATATACCAATAGTAGGGGCAAGATCGTCAACGACATTAGAAATGAAGCTAACGAGCAAGCTACTTTTGCCTACTCCAGAATCTCCGATCAACAATATCTTAAATGACAGATCATAACTGATATTACTCTGCCCTGTCGTCGCCATCGGCTAACTCTCCGACGACTCCTTTTCTCAACTTTCTCTCTCTAAAAATTAGTCCGATATGTACTTTTACTTTCTCTCTCTAAAAGCTTGTCCAAAAAGTACTACTACAATGTAACAGTGACAATGTGATACAGAGAGAGAAGGGGGCCAGTAAAAGTATTGTGAATGCTTATGGCATCATTCACTACTTCTTTTCCCTCTCTCTCTCTCTCTATGTACAGATATTTAGAGAGAGAAAATGGATATTTAGAGGGTGGGGTGGGCGGAGAGGGGGGTGGGGGGACGGGTAGCTGAAGAGTCAGGACAACGTTATGCGCGCAGTTATTCTTTTCTTTAACTTGGTTAATAAGTGACTTCTCAGCTGCTACAAATACAATTGCAGAGTTTCTACAAAATTAATTAAGTCTTTGGCATTTGAAAAGTGAAGATTGATATTTATAGAAAGTATAATAGAAAGAATTCAAATGTGACTCCCCTTATAAACGGTAGAGGTGAAGATAAAAGTGACTAAAAGTCGGATATCGTTTCTACGAGGACTTCTGATTAACTATTAACTAAATTAGACTATCCTAATTATCTATACAAGAATTAAATCTAGAAGTATTTGATTCTAAACTAATTAAATAAATAAAAATAAATAATGAACTTTGGACAGAGAAAAAACAAATTTTATGATATCAATGTAATGAAAATGATCTAGGGTTATGGGCTATCTAACATTCCTATCGTATTCTTCAATTGAATTGACTAACTAATTATCTAGTTTATCGGTTGACATGATTAATATTGCTCATAAGAATCTGTCGAGTTCTTACTCGCTTATTCAAGCTAACCTAACACCTATATGTCTATGGAGTTAGAATCAACAAGAACGTATTTATAATTCCTATAAATCAACCAAGCGAGGCAATTAGGTGTATGTCTATCCTAACTGCTAATCTGTTCCCCGAGGCCGAGGTTCAAGAACTTGCTCTACTCAATCCTATATGCAATCTAGAATTTTCACTTTCGAGTTCAATTCGAGATTCGTAGATTATTCAATTGGTGATCAAGCAATCAAATAATTAAGTGCATGATTGAATAAATAAACCAATATGATAAACTAAGAAATCAAAATCAATATTAAATAATAGTCATGAAAGAACCACGACTCTAGAACATGAAGTTTAGCTCCACATAGACATGGTAGCAAAACAATAAATCATATAAAGAAACATAAAAAGACTAAGTTGGTGGAAGAAAAGATGAAACCCGACCTTCATGGAGGCTCTATGCTCTTCCTTGCTAAAAAAATTGCTCTAAAAACGTTCTCTTATGTATATATACTAAGTAGGGTTGGGCCCAAACAATTACACCTTCTCCAGCGTGAAAAATGATACTTTTCCCGGGCTTAACTAGCGTTGCCGCGCACCTGGGCGCGCTAGTTGGACAACTTTCTGTCTCGGACGCGCTAAAACTAGCACGGCCGCGCTATTACAAATTTTTCACCCTGAATTTGGAAAAACGTAAAATACGAAAGTTGTAGCCCTTTGAGTTAGCTTTCCAACCATGTATTATGTAACCAAAATGGAGTTCTGAGCGAAAGGTTATGTCTATTTTACTAGAGAGTGCACAATCTACCTACTAGAGTCTTCGTTCGCTCTAACCATCATCCGTTGACCCCCAAACACAATTCCGGCTTAATTCCTTGAACTTTTACTCAAAATTTAAAGCTCCAAATCACTTGAATTCATTCCATAACATGTACATAGCTCGGAATCACTCCTACAAGGCATAAAACACACCATTAGTACAAAATAGTAGCGGTTAAAACTCAAACTCAATTAAAGTGCTCTAAATTAGAGTGTAATAAGAAACTAAAATACGTAATTATAACCTATTATTAATCATGTGTTCAAAGACAGCGGTGATATCAAAATTTTAAATTTATAAGTTATTGGGTTCTAAATTTAATTTTTTATATATGTTTTAATAATTTTTTGAATAAAAATACACTATTTGATCAAAATTTTTATGGTTAGTCCAAAACGATATCCGACCTTCTTTCGCCCTGTTCGAGTTAATATAGGAAAATTTAGAAAAACGAAAAGGTAACGGTTCTGTTACGCGCGGAAAGCAACGCGACCGTCACCTGAAAACTAGTGGCATTTAATGTAATTTAGGTGAGAACCAGGGTTTAAGAATTATTAAGGTTGGGCTCCAGGTTTAAGTTGTTACTTTTGGTGGTGGGTCAACATCTCAGTGGGCCTTTTGTTGGTGTTGGGCTGGACCCAGAATTCTCTTGATTGTAGTACTTTTTGTTCATTTGTTTAGGATTTTCTTTTCGAAATGGAGTTTTGGAGCAACGATAAAATTATCTTCGTGTGATTTAGGTTAAGTGTTCGAACTATGGTAGGGTGTCTACATCACACCTCTAGAGGTGAAGCTTTTCCCTGGACCCTGCGTGAATGCAGAATGGGATCCTTTGAGCAATTGTAAAGTTGTCTTCGTGTGACCTAAGTTATGGGTTCGAGCCGTGGAAGAAATCACTAATGCTTGCATTAGGTTAGGCTGTCTATATACACTTGTGGAGGTGCAGCCTTTCCCCGGACCCTGTGTTAATGCGAAATGAGAACCTTAGAGAACCGGTAAAGTTGTCTTCGTGTGATCTAGGTTACGGGTTCGAGTTGTGGAAGCAACCACTAATACTTCCATTAGGGTAGGTTGTTACATCACATCTTTAGAGATGCATCTCTTCCTTCGACTTTGCGTAAATGCGAAATGGGAGCCTTGGAGCAACAATAAATTTATTTTCGTGTGACCTAAGTTACAAGTTCGAGTTGCGGAAGAAACCACTAATGCTTGCATTATGGAAGACTATTTATATCAGACCTGTGCATCCCTTCCTACTTTATGCACTGGACAATTTTTTTTTTTTTTAGGATTTTCTTTTTATTAGTGGAGCAAAAGGAAGCATCTACTTTTAGAATTGTTTGTCAAGAACTATGGACTATTAACTTTTTTAGACTTTATTCCAATATAGAGTTAGATAATGTATGTTTCTTCGGATTTCTCTCTTTGGTGTGACATATCACTTAGAATAAGATTATATTTTGTTATTTCATCTTTAAAGTTGGGGGATGCTAAACTTGTCTTAGCGACAACGACACTAGACTTTGACCAAAAATAGGGAGAAGATTTATGCAATTTATCCAAACGTTAACCAACGATACCTAACACTACTAGTAATACATATAAATAGTCACACACACTCTATATTTACATCAATTCATATTAACATATTGTAGTTAAGTAATAAAATGAGGTGGACGTATGTATTAGTTAACCATGCATGGTTAAGCAATAAAAATATATATGAGAAAAAAAATATATCTATTGATTTGATATAAATATTAAATGTGCGTATAATTTTCCTCCTAACGCACTACTCCACACATTCCTTTAACTTTCTCCTTTTATTATGATATTTCGACGTGCGTTTTCAACTAACCCAAACATTGAATTTTAACTTTTATTGATTTTAGGTATAATCCTAAAGGATTAAAGTCATGTATATATATATATATATATATATATATATATATATAGGTAATGTACAAAATTTTATATTATTCGTGCAATTTAAGCTATTATAACAAGCTAATTATCATTATCGGGTTATTTAGTATTTATCATAGAAATTTACCGCTAACTACCTCAAATGACCTAAATATTAATTATTTATACTGACAATGTATAAAATTTAAACTAACTATTAAACGAATAAGAGATAGTAAACGTTATTATGTAGCATAAGTGTTTCTATCTTTCGTTGGATATGTGACTCACCTTGATATATAAAAGCTGGTTTGAAAATACTTCTAATAGTTAAACTAAATAAATAGAAAAAAATGTTTATTAAAAATGTCAAATATTGTTAGGTCAAGTGTAGTCCGAAATGGTTACAGATATTACGAGTTATGTGAAAAGAAAAAAAACAGACAGCGTAGGCCAAGGAGTATTCAATTGTGTGGGGAATGAACTGCTTCAGATGTTTCTGGCTTTTAGCTTTTTATCAATAAGATAATAATGTCATATATCTTTATAATAATATTTTTATATAATTGTTATTTATTATAAAAGTCAATTTTTTACAAGACTAACTTTTTGTGTTACGTTATAATATATGATCTCTATAACAACATTTCACAATAAAATTCTAAAAAATGTCAGAACGAATGCAGTGTATTAGCATTTTCCTTTGAAGAAGGTGCATTGGGGACCACGGTCATCATTTATTTATCAATATCGTGATGAGTCATCACTCGTTTTGAGAGTAAATTTTGTGTTTCGATGCATTACAAACCTCATTTTATCTCATCTTGATTTGTGTGCGCAGTCCGGACGTGTTTACGAGAAGTCTTTATATGAAAACTAAGTAAAATATGGAAACTGACATTTAAAATTGAATAAAGTTGACTTTGGTCAACATACTTGGTAAACAGACCGGACCCAAACCCGTGATCCGATGGTCTCGTAGGGTCCGTAGTAAAAGATGGGACTGGGCGTATGCTTGGAATCGAATTTTAAGGTCCCAATTTCGAGAAATGAATATTTAAAGAAAATTATTTTCAGGAAAATATAGGGAATTTTAGAAGTGAATTGATGCATTTTCTTGATGGTATCGGGCCCGTATCTTCGTTCCGGAGTTGGGTGCATGTTTGAAATAATAATTAAGTTGAATCTATAAAATTTGGTAAAGATCAGGATTGGTTTGGTATAAAACGGACGTATAATTGAGAAAATAGTAATTTTGATGTTCTTGAGTGATTTCATGAATTTTAGGTTTAATTCATAGATATTGATGTTATTTTGGTTATTTGATCGCACGAGCAACTCCGTATGATATTTTTGGACTTGCATGCATGTTTGGTTTGGAACCCCGAGGGCTCGGGTGAGTTTTGGATAGGCCACTGAGTGAAATTGGACTTAGGGAAAAAGTTGTTGATATCTGATATTTTGACCAGGCCTCTGATCTCGCAATTGCGATATCAGGCTTCATAATTGCGAAGTCCTCGGGCATGGGCAGGCCTTGTGGTCGCAAATGCGACCCTTCTATCGCAAATGTGAGATCGCAAAGGTGACTGATTTCTCGCAAATGTGAAGTTGACAAGATTTTTTCATGGTCGAAAATGCAACATATTCTTTGCATTTGCAAAGGTAGCAGGTCCTGAAGGGGTTTGCAATTGTGAACCGTGGTCACAACTGCGACATCTGAGACCAGTTAATTTGGACTTAGACGCAGTTTTCTTCATTTTTCAAACCTTCTCAAAACCTAAACTCTCTTGGCGATTTTCTAAAGAAAAGTTCTTCCCCAAATCAATTGTAAGCCATTTCTAACTCGTTGTCATAAATATATAACATCTTTTCAAATGATTTCAACTCAAAATCAAGGGTTTTTATGGGGAAAATAAGGTATTTTAGGTAGAACTTAGGATTTTCAAATTTATGGATTTGGACCTCGATTTGAGATCCAATTTTAAAATAAAAATTATATATTTTGGTTCGTGTATGAATGGGTAACTGGATTTTGGTTCAAACCTCAGATGTTGACCATATGGGCCTGTTTTCGATTTTTGACTTTTTGAAAAAAATTTAGAACACATTGTCATGAATTATAATTGATTCATTTAGCATTTATTGATATTGTTAAGTGAATTATGTCTAGATACAAGCGAATTGGTGGTGAAAACAAGAAGTAAAGCGGTAGTTGAGGCTTGAATTATGTTCGTAGTATTGAGGTAAGTGTTTGGTCTAACCTTAGCTTGAGGGGTTAGGATTTATGTCTTATTTGCTATGTGTTAATTGTTGAGTTCGACGTATAGGCATGGTGACGAGTATCTATATGTCGGTGTCAAGCATGCCCATGAGTCTTATACTACGATAAATATGACTCTGCTTCGTATTGTTCGTGCCTTATATGATGATTTCTATTGTTGAACATGGCTTGTGGAAGTAATATCAATAATTGAACATTATGGAGTGTTGGCTCAAATTGAGAATTGAGTTGTGAAGTAATTGTGGAAAAGAGAAGAGGTTTATGATATTGTGAGTCTTATACTATGGTTAATGTGACTCTATTTCGTATTGTTCAACTTTTATATGATGGTTTATATTGTTGAACAAGGCTTGTGAAAGCATTATTGGTAATTGAACATTGTAGAGTGTTGGCTCAAGTTGAGAATTGAGTTGTGAAGTAATTGTGAAAAAAAAAGAGGTTTATGATATTGTCTCCCTTGTCGGGATGTTATTGATTTTGATATTATCTCCCTTGCCAGGATATTATTGCTTTTGATATTATTTCCTTGCCGGGATGTTGTTACTCATGATATTATTTCCCTTGCCGGGATATTATTGAAATTTTTTTATTCTATTGCCGAGATTGTATTGTGATATTATTGATTTCCTTATCCAAATTGCTTTGTGATTGTTGCTTAGGTAAGGAAGAGTGTAAAGCACAAAGAGTGATGTCGTGCGTGAGTTTGAGAGTGTTAATGTGACGACCCAAAGGGGTCATCACCTATTTTCTCTTTCTGTCTGACTTCCGGGGCCTTGAAAACTTCATTTTTACTTGCCTCGATTTGCGTGCATAGTCTGAGCACATAGCCGGAGAGATTATATGTTAAATTGTGTAAAAAATTTTCAAAATGTGGCTTTAAAATGATTAAAGTTGATTTTCGTCAACATTTTTAGCAAACAAACCCGTCCCCATAATTTGACGGTCCCGGAGGGTCCGTAAAGAAAATAAGGGATTCGGGCATGTGCCCGGAGTCAAAATCGAGGTCTAGAGCCCGAGAAAAGTTTTTTTCTGAAATTATTAAGAAAAATAAAAATAAAATATTTTTAAAAGACTGCAGTATCAGGCTTGTATTTTGGTTTTGACACCCGGTACATGTCTTATATATGATTTAAGCGCTTCCAGTGAAATTTGGTCGAAATCGAACGTCATTTGACGTGTTTCGGACCTTTATATCTAAAATTTGAAGTTTATGAAGTTAGAATGAAAAATGATGATTTTGAGGGTTGATTCATTGATTTTGATTTTGTTTTGGCGATTTGATCGCTCGGTTAAATTTGTGTGAGGTTGTTGAGATAGTGTGTGTGTTTGGTTAGGAGCCCAGAGGGCTCGGGAGTGATTAGGATGTGGTTCAGGGTGTTTTAAACTTAAGAAAAAGGATCAGATTTTACTGCAATTTTTGTACAGGCCCTTTGCTCTTCGCGATCGCGGCCTTTGGCTCACGTTCGACTGCTTCATTTGTTCCTTCAGTACGTTCGCATCACTGGTCCGCGTTCAAATAGAGTTAGGGAAGTCTGAGGGTCCAGTCCTCTTTTCCTCTTTGCGTTCGCGATGGCTGGACCGCGTTCACGTAGTTCCTCAGTCTCTTCCCATCGCATTCGCGTATAGGCCAACGCGTTCGCGTCAACCAGACCCAGGACCCCTAGCCTTTCTCTTCTACACGTTCGCAATAGCCCTTCTGCATTCGCGATGCCTATTCCTGTTTACCCTCCGCGAACGCGATTCCTTTCTCGCGAACACGAAGGGAAATTTCGATCTGTGATTTTTTTAAAGTTTCAGGAACAGTACATTCAGGTTGATTTCAAAATTCTCACGAGCTCTCTTCTTTCTCAAGCTTTAGGAAGCCATTGAAGCCCCCATTCTTCAAGACCACTTGGGTAAGTAATTCCCCACTCATTTCCTTCACTTTTTCTTCATTAATTAGTAAGTTTCTAAGCCTAAATTATATAATCTAGGGTTGAAAATGTGGGGAGAAGGGTAGAGTTAGGGTTTTTTAATTTTTTTTGATTTACACCTCATTTGGGGTCTAATTTGAAAATAAATTGTATATCTCGGCTCGTGAGAGCATGCGTGAAATAGAATTGGTTCGAACCTCGGGTTTTGACCAAGTGGGCCCAGGGTCGATTTTTGATTTTTTTTGAACAAAGCTTAGAAATTCATATTTAGGCATTGTATTTAGTTTGTTTAGCTATTATTAATATTGTAAAGTCATTATTTCATAGATTTGATTTAGTTGGAGCCGAATTTAAGGGGTAAAACTATACTAAAGGCTTGAGTTGACTTTGGAGCATTTGAGGTAAGTGTTTGATCTAACTTTAGCTTGAGGGAATATGATTAGAGTGTTGTTTGCTAATTATATATATTGAGTATGGTGTATAGGCATGATGACGAGTATCTATACACCGGTGTCTAGTATGATCGTGGGTCCTTGTTTGTACTTATTCTCATATTGTTATGACTCTTCCATGTTAATTGATGAATTCTATGTAATGTGAAGAGTATGGGGACTAATCATGAATTGTAAATTTTTTGGAGCGTTGGCTCGAACAATACAAAGACTATTGAGTAAGAAATGAAGAAATAGAAAGAAATATGATTAATTCCTTGCCGGGATGGTTTGAGTATATTGATTACCTCCCTTGTCAGGATATGAAGGTTATTGTCGTTGCTCCCTTGCCGGGATTTACCTGTTTACATGTGTTTTCCCTTGCCGGGACCTTTCCTATTATTTGTCTATTCCCTCGCCCCGTTTGGTTGTGATTACTGTTTGAGTGAGGAAAAGTGATAATGCACGAAGGGTCATTCCGTGCCTTGTTTTGATTATATTTGCACGAAGGGTCATTCTGTGCCAAGTTTTGATTATATTTGCACGAAGGGTCATTCCGTGCCATATTTTAATTAATTATGCATGAAAGAACATTCTATGCTCTGATTTGATTACAATTGCACGAAGGATTATTCTATGCCATGATATGAGAGTTATGTGAGGGAAAACACGAATGTTGATGTCATGTGCTTTATTTGATTGCTTTCAGTGAGAATGAGAGTAAAAGCATGAAGGTTGGTTCCATGCAACTATTAATTTCCCTCCTCTCCTTAATTATTGTTATTGTTCGATTTCTTGCTTAAAGTGCTGACTTTAAATCCAAACTGTACTTTCCGCATAGTATGCCCCCCTCCCTCTTAACTGTTTAATTTTTTGTATACTTTCCTTTTATTTTGTATGTATATATATATATATATATATATATATATATATATATATATTGAACTGTACAAGTTGGTTTGGTAGTCCTGTCTAGCCTCTTCACTACTTCGTCGGGATTAGCCCAAGCACTTACCAGCACATGAGGTCAGTTGTGCTGATGCTACACTTCTGTGCTCTTTTGCAAAGATCAACCAGGATTAGCTTATGGGCCTCAGTAGTAGGATTTGATCAGGAGATGACTTCAGTCCAGGGACTTTCGAGGTAGCCTAGCTGACGTCCACAGGCTGGAGTCCCTTCCATGTTTTTAGCACATTGATGTACTTCTATTCAAACTTATTTTTAGCACTCTTTAGTAGTTAGTGAGTTAGTGACACCGGATCTTGGGTAGAGAAATGTTAAACTTCCGTATTTGGTTTTTCAGATACTTATGTTTTTAAGACTTTCACTTTATTTTATTTTCTTAATGACTCATATTATTATTATTGTTGAGATGTTATCAGAAAATATTTAAAATACTTGGCTTGCCTAGCTTTGATAGTAGGCGTCATCACGACGCCTGATGGTGGGAAATTCGGGTCGTGACAGTTAATGCATGAAGGGTGATGTCGTACCGATATTATAAGGTAAAAGTACAAAGGGTGATATCGTGCCGCACGATATACAATGTCGTGCCATGATATGAGTGTTGGTAATCTGTGTTCAAAATCAGAAAATCAGAAAAGTAAGCAAACGTTAGTTCAATAAACAAAACGTGAAATAATAATTCCGAGCCCACAAGTTGCTTGTGTGTCCTTAAGGAATTTAATCCCCTCACTGTTGCCCAAGGTTTTGGATTAATTCCTCCCAGGATAGAACGGAATAACTATTCTGCAACACTGGCAATCGAAACTGCAGAATTTCAGCGAACTCAAGAGACGGAGCAAATCACACTTGAAACTTAAGTTTATTTGAAAATAATGCAACAACATAAAAAGAGGGGAGAAATTTTCAGATTTTTCCATCTGATTTTCATATCTAAAAAATGAGGCCAAGCCTCTAAATTTATAGACAAAGGAGGGTGAGATGAAGAGGTGCAATCCAAAAGGTGCCTCTTCCATTTCCCATTCACACCCTTTAAAAAATGCAACAATCCCCCACATGAATGGGGAATGGACATATGTCAAAAAACATGCATGAAAATACTGTGTGATTCGCAAGTAGGATTAATCGCATCTGGATAAGTAGGTTTCCCTTTGAACTTTCCGTAGTGAACTTATGTCGGATATACTCGGTCAATCGGTAGAATTGATATCTTTGAACCGTCGAGCTTTACTGTATACCTAGACAACCATAAGTCACACAATCAACCCTTAACCGTCTTTGGTTCTCATTGTTGTGTTCGTTTCAGCCATGAACACCACCTGGTTCATAAGTGCATAGAGAACTAGCCTTACAGAACTCTCCTTGAAGCGACTTACACTTCACACTTACATAGGTGATTCCTAAACGTGTTACACTATTTGATATACCCTGTATCAAACTTAGAAACCATTAAAAATGTCTTAACATTTTATCCTTGTTATTGAACATTGTCTTCATCACGAGAATGGACTAAAATATTATATTTGACAATGTTGAACCGATCATACATAACTTTGTTTGCTCCTTGAACCTAGATCTCGGACCTCCAAAATTCTAGGTAGAGTTACCGCCATGATGACTTGTCCTCGGCCATAGTACCATTCCCTTAGATGATTTCTCAACTCCCTCTCTAGTTAGGACTTTTGTAAGCGGATCCGCCAAATTATCCTTTGATTTTACATAATCAATTGTGATAATTCCACTAGAAAGTAGTTGTCTAACGGTTCTATGCCTGCATCTTATATGACGAGACTTTCCGTCATACATAACGCTCCTAGCCCTTCCTATTGTCGCTTGACTATCACAATATATACATATAGGTGTCAAAAGATTGGGCAAAAATAGAATATCTTTAAAGAAATTCCGGAGCCATTCAGCTTCTTCACCAGCCTTGTCTAAGGCTATAAACCCAGCCTCCACTGTAGCGCAATCAATGCGCATTTGTTTGGACGATTTCTAATATATCGCTCATCGACCGACCGATTGTTTAGAATCGATTGAACCGGTGATCTAATTTTCATCACTATACCCCTCTATTATTGCGGCATACTTATAGTAGTGCAAAACATAATTTGGAGTATATTTCAAAACTCGTTTCATTGTCATGAACGTTCAATACAACCTTTCTTATGTTGTAGACTAAACGTCTCTACTTTCAATTGCATATCATATTATTGACTACACGTAATGTAGTAATAGTATATTATAACAACAACTGGAATGATTGGCATCAGTTGTAACCACAACCTTTTAATATATAACACATTTATCATTCACTCCATCATTTTCAAGCATTTGTATGTTATTTATATACGTCTATATGATATGCAAATTATAACACCTTCATTTGTGAAACAAATCCAACTTGCAATGGATTGTGGTTATGATCATCGGTTGGTTCACCTCATTATAGACCAACGTATTAATATATTCGTTCATGAATGGTCATGTCCATACAAAAACGTATAGACGTATCTTTCTATGAAAAGTCACAACCTTCAAAGTGACATTATTTCATAAAAGAACTAAACCATATAAGTTCGCATTGACCTTTCGAGAAAAGCACGTGACCAACTTCTGAATTAGTAGTCTATCAACTAGTCTTCATTAAGACTAAGCAACTTATGAATTTACCTACTACTATATCAACGAGTTTCAAAAATGATATCATTTAGGCATTATGTCTAACATTTGCTTTTGTCATGCATAAGATAAAAGCCCCCACATTTTAAATATTTTATCAGCATATAATCAAAATAACGACTATATGACTTGAAGTATTCTTAACGTAAACACTTTTATTTACACTCATTAATTTTTGAAACTATTTGACAAATATTATTTGGTCAAATCTCGCATGTCATTGTTTGGGTGACTTAATAAGTCGACACACATTCGTTTCTTTTTCGGGAACCATGAACCCGTCAAGTTGTTCCATGTAAATTTCTTCCTCCAAATCTCCATTTAAGAAGATTTTCTTTAATTTCATCTAATGGATTTCAAGGCCATATACCGCAGCTAACGCTATTAACACCTGAGTAGATGTAATCATCGTTACCGGTGAGTATGTATCAAAATAAACAAGACATTCTCGTTGTCTAAACTCTTTTGACAACTAATCTTGCCTTATATTTGTCAATAGCACCATCAACTTGCATTTTACTTTTTGAAAATCCACTTAGAATCCAAAGGTTTATTTTCTGGAGGAAGATCAACCATTTTCCCAAGTATGATTACTTAATATGGATTCTATCTTACTATTGACAACCTCTTTTCAATATTGTGCTTTCGAAAAAGACAATGCTTCTTTAAATGTTTGAGGCTCATTTTCCAACAAGAATGTTAGAAAATCATGTCGAAAGGAAGTAGTTATCCTTTGACGTTTACTACGTCTTAGATTCACATCAATCGGTGTACTTTCTTTTGCTTCTTCCCGTGTTCGCTTAGATTTTTCACTAGACGACTCACATTCTTTTTATACGGATAACTATTCTCAAAGAATTCAGCATTATCTGATTCAATTACCGTATTAATATGAATGTCGGGATTTTCTGATTTATGAATCAGAAAATGATATGCCTTACTATTTGTTGCATATCTTATGAAAACAAATCAAGAGTTTTCGATCCGATTTTATCCTTTTGGGTTTAAGAACTTTCACTTTACCCAAATATCCCCCACACTTGAAAATATTTCAAGTTGGGTTTTCTTTCTTTTATTCATTTTTCGTATGAAAGGATTCCGTAAGAATAACTTCTCCCACAAGATTTGGGTAAACCAGAACTTACAACAAGGCATTTTATCATCACATTTAACATTCTACTCATTCTTTCCGCAATTCCATTAGATTGCCCTAATGAAGGGGCAGTCGTTTGGTGAATAATACCATATTCCAAACATATTTCATCAAAAAAGGAGATCCATATTCGACGCTCCTATTACATTATTGAGCCCGCCACAAGAACTGTTGTTTGTGCCATAACATAGTCAGAATAAATGGTGAAGTTTTCAATCTTCAAACCAAGCTGACACAATTAGAATTAATAAACGGTGAAGTTTTTAATCTTCTAACCGAGTACTGCCTGATACCGGATATATTAAATGGTGAAGTTTTTAATCTTCAAACCGAATAATATGTGACACAATCAAATTTAATAAATGGTGAAGTTGTTAATCTTCAAACCGAATAATAAATTGGAGTAGAAAATCACTAAGACTGTAATCTCCAAAACGAATATAAAGTCACTTAGACTTTAATTTCCGACAAATGAGTAGAATGTCATAAAGACTTTAATCTCAACGAACGAGTAAAAATCACGCAGATTTTGATTTCGAAGCAGGAGTAAAAAATCACGAAGATTTTATTCTCCATAACGTGTGTAGAAAATCACGAGAATTTTTAAATTCTCTTTCCAAATGGTTTTCCAACTAAACCATTATAACACTTTAAACAGTTTGATTTCTTTCTCTAATCAAACACATATATGTTCTTCTTTACATATCACATATTCATGATCTCAAGAATACTTTCAAGTATCAATGTAAGCTATAAGAATAAAAAATACCTTAACCAAAAATAAAGGAAAAGATTAATCTTCTCACATCCAACTTCTGGAAGACACAAATTTCGTGTCTCTATAATCTGCCTCATCCAATTGTTAGTGAATTTTAATCCACACTTTCGAAAAAGATGTTTTCTAGAGGAGACATGTGAGTAATGTCCTTTTTGCTAATAAATAGCTTGCAATCATGACAAATTGCTCTTTGCATCTTTCGTCTCCACTATATCATCAAAAAAACTATCTCAAAAAATGGTTAGTAAATCATAGTTACACATTTAACAGTTGGTTAGACACTTTTCCTAGTTAGATCAAATCATTCTTCTTTAAACTGAAGGTCTGCAGTTTAATTCTGCATATGACACCGTGATAAAAGCTTCATGTGATAAATAATTATCAAATGATAAACATGATAATAGAAAGACATAGTGCCAACTTTGATTAGTTTTGAGAGACAGAATATAAAGCAGAATAAATTTCCTTTACCAAATTTTCTGATCCAACGTTAGGCAGAAGACACTTTACTAGTGTGTGAAACAAATTATTTGAACCGACACAGAGTCCGCTCTACAAAAAATCAATTAGTCAATTGTACACTTAAATTCCTTAAGATTGTTGGTAAATCTGTGTTCAAAATCAGAAAATCAGAGAAGTAAACAAACGTTAGTTCAATAAACAAAACGTGAAATAATAATTCCGAGCCCACAAGTTGCTTGTGTGTCCTTAAGAAATTTAATCCCCTCACTGTTGCCCAAGGTTTTGGATTAATTCCTCCCAGGATAGAACGGAATAACTATTCTGCAACACTGGCAATCGAAACTGCAGAATTTCAGCGAACTCAACAGACGGAACAAATCACACTTGACACTTAAGTTTATTTGAAAATAATGCAACAATATAAAAAGAGGGGAGAAATTTTCAGATTTTTCCATCTGATTTTCATATCTAAAAAATGAGGCCAAGCCTCTAAATTTATAGACAAAGGAGGGTGAGATGAAGAGGTGCAATCCAAAAGGTGCCTCTTCCATTTCCCATTCACACCCTTTAAAAAATGCAACAAGTGATAATGCACGAATTATAATTTTGTGCTATATTATCTGAGGTAAAAGCACGAAGGATGATGTCGTGCCGATGTATTGATTCTTATGGTGAGGACGAGAGTAAAAGCACGAAGGGTGATGCCGTGCATTTTTTTTTTGATTTCCTGATTCTTGATGATAATTGAATTATGGTGTTCTTTATAATTATATATTGTTTTTCTGTTGTTACTTGGTATTCCCTGCTGCATGTTTTCCCCCTCCTATCTTTACCTGTAAATTTCTACCTTTATTTTTTCGTTGTATATAATTTAACCGCACATGTTTATTTGTAGTCTGGTTCTAGCCACGTTACTACTTCGCCGAGATTAGGCTAGGCACTTACCAGCACATGGAGTCAGTTATGCTGATACTATACTCTATATTGTGTGCAGATCCCGGGGCTGCAGCTTTGGACCACAGTAAGGTTGCTGCTTCCAGTCCATCAAGCGACCCGAGGTAGTCCTGCGGGCGTCCACATGCCTTGGCGCCTTCTTCTATCTTTCCATACTGTTTCTTTTATATACTTCAGAAACATCGTTGTATTTATTTTTCGGACCCCTATTTGGAGTATTCTTAGATAGTATGTGAAGTTTTGACACCAGTTCTGGGTAGCTTATGGTTATGGAATGGTATCGGTATTATTATTAAATTGTTACATTTCAGTCTTTCTAGCTTGGTTTGCCAAGCTTTCACTAGTAGGTGCCATCACGACTCTAAAATCCGGGTTGTGACAAATATGATATCAAATATGCGATGCATGCTTGGTAAAAATATTTTCTCCAAATGTTATTAATAATTTATGCGTGTTTATAAAAAAAAAAAAAATTGGTATATCGTTATTTTAGATCGGTGAGCTAGTGATCCGAAATAGTAATAAGATATTTAAAAAGAAACCTGTATTAGTGCATAAATATTAATTCCACGCTTCTGATAAACAAAAAACACGCTATCCATTTTCAAATATTTAATCATTTTCCTGTAGCGTTAGTAATCTCTAACTCTAAGGCATTATTTCAAAATCAAACTAGAATATAATTTAAAAACCACTATACGAGTTTACATCACTAGATAAACTGAAGATTAAAACTCTTCTAATTTATTAAGAACTCAATACACGATTATTCGCTACATAAAACCGAAAAGGAAAAAAGATCGATGTTTAATTAGACGCGGAGATGTTTCTAAATTGATATTTATTTTGTATTATTTCAAGTTTTTATTTTTTATTTTTTGGTAATTAGTTTTCTATTACAACAACAACAACAACAACCCAGTATATTCTCACAAGGTGGGGTCTGGGGAGGGTAATATGTAGACAGGCCTTACCTCCACCAGGAAAATATTTACAAATATATCAAAACCCTCACAATCACATAGATTTGGATATGCTGCCCCAAATCTAGTGTCTCCATATCTACATAACTATTCATCTACAACTAAGGATAAAAATTCAAATGCTTTAAATATTTAGCTAGCTTAGAATTCATCACTCCTCGACAATGTACTTCTTGGATGATCAGTTTGGTCACTTCCTCACTTCTTCTGTGTTCCTCTAAAGGTTCTCTAATTACGCTCTTGTCAAATATGGTAGACTGCTCATGTAAGAATCATTCTAAATGTTGCACACTTTTGCTTCTTTCCCGAACAATGCTTGATTGCCCACTGTTTTCAGCCTGCCAACCTTGTATATTCTTTTGAAGTCTCATCCCGTGCAATAGTTTATCCCATATGCTTGCTGAATACCTTCATTGAAAGAACAAGTGCTCGTGGCTTTCACCTACAATACCACATAGTGAGCATGTTGAAGTTACTGCTATTCCCCATCCCAGAAGTCTGTCCCTTGTATACAGTCTTCAATATTGCCAGATATAGAATGAATTTCCATTTAGGACTCCTCCAGTTGTTACATATAATTTTTCTTCCTTCCATATTAGGTAGAACACCTCTCAGTTTGTTGTATATTAGCCTAATGGAATACTGCTTCATATTCAACACTTCCTCAAATGTTATATTAGCCCCAGTTAGGTACTTAGCAACTCCCAATATATTTGTACCAGCCATGAGGCTTGTTTAGCTTTAGTTTGCACCTCTCAGTTTGTTGTATTTCAAGCTATTTGATCAATCTATTACTACATATTAACATATTTTATTTTGAAATAGTATATTATTCGTTCTGTCTTAATTTATATGAGGTACTTTTCTTGGCACGTAACTTAAGAAAGAAAGACTTTTGAAACTTGTAATAGGCGTTTAGATATAAATTCAAAATAAAAAAAGTTTAAAATTTAGAATTTCATTAAAATTTGATTTGAAGATGAAGTTGTGTTTGGTTATAATTTTTGTAAAATATTTGGATATATTTTGCAAAATCATAAAACATAATTTATATCCCACAATTTGTGAAAAATATCAAAATCACCCCGACTTATTGGGGTCCCTTTATCATATAGGGTAAATTTGTAAAACTTAAAAATACCAACTTTCTAATTTTTCATTTAAATATTGGTTCAGTTTTTCAAATTCGAACATGTATTTTCAAGTTGGATTTGAAAACTTATAAAAAATTTATAGCCAAACATTGTCTTGAAATTTTATTTATTTTGGAAAAAAGAAAAAAATTTCTTACGTCCAAACAAGCATAGATATTTATAAGGTTATATATAAATCATCTCATTAAAAAGAAAATGGGATGTATAAAAAGAAAAATGAAATAGAGAGCTTAATTTTTTCCAGAATAGGCACAAAAAAAAAAAAAGGTGTCACTATATGGGTTCAAGAGCTGGAATCTTTTTGACAAACAAAGGGCCGAATTTAAAAAAAATGAAATTAAATGAGTACATTTCTTATAAAAGTTGGCCAACTGGTCCCAGCTGAGTCTATTTTCTTTCTTAATAGAGTTTATATATGTGCACTAAGCCAATTCTTTTTTGCTTTAAAGGAGCATAACCCACATCAAAGACCAAAGTATAAAAGAATAGACAAAATACCTTAGTACCCCCTAAATTATTTAAGAATTATTACTTTCCTTTCTAAACTATCTCTGGTTCGAATTACCCCCTTTTGAGAATAATTACCCCCTAAATGCTTATGTGGCAAAAAGTGTGGGTACACTCACCTGCCATGTGGATTTTTCTGTCCATGTGGCATTTTCGTGAAAAATAAAAAAGAATTTTTATCTTTTTAAGAATATTATTTTTTAAATAATCTTTTTCGAATACAATTTATAATAAAATTTGGATAGAACGACATTAGTTAGGCTAAATATTTTTATTTGTTCAAAAATAATAAAATTTTAGTTAATCGTTTTTTGAATTTGACCTGAAAATAAAGATTTATACAATTAAAATAAATAGTTAATGCATCTAAAAATTTATAAAATATAGTTTGAAATTAATTATTTTGGCTATAATTTTTTATATATCTCTAAATTACAGTGCTCCGATTTTGTTTTACGGATTTTACCTAAAAAAAGTAAAAATACACAGTTGAAATAAATAGTCATTGCATCGCAAAAGAATAAATAAAAGAGTATACAATTACAAGAAATTACAAGTGCAATTGTACACTCTTTTTATTTCTTCTTTGATTCAATGATTATTTATTTCAACTATGTATTTTTTATAACTTTTTAGATGTTTTGACTATTTATTTCAATTGTATAAATTTTTATTTTCAAGTAATATTCAAAAAAAGATTAACTAAAATTTTATTATTTTTGTACAAATAAAAATATTTAGCATAACTAATGTCGTTCTGTCCAACTTTTATTATAAATTGTATTTAAAAAATTATCTAAAAAATAATATTCTTAAAAAAAAAAATTCACGAAAATGCCACATGGACAGAAAAATCCACATGGCAGGTGAGTGTACCCACACTTTTTGCCACATAAGCATTTAGGGGGGTAATTATTCTCAAAAGGTCAAGTTGAGGGGGGTAATTCGAACCAGAGATAGTTTAGAGAGGAAAGTAATAATTCTCAAATAGTTTAGGGGGGTACTAAGGTATTTTGCCAAAAGAATATGATATCTTACGAAATTAAAATTGTAAAACCATGACAAGTACATCTGTGAGCATGCTCATTTCATGATTATGCTGAGGCAAGTTTAAATTAGCAAAAGTACACCTTTCCATGTTTAACGTTTGATCATAAATTCCAAATTTATTTTAAAAAATTTAATTTATGTGAAGTTTGATTTGAATATAAAAATGTATTTGATTATTGACGCATATGGCCATATAATCTTCTCTCATCTTTGTATTACAACTCTGGCAAATTTCACAAGTAAGCCACATCACTAGCTAATTAAAAAGTATATTCAACACAAAATGTCAGCTATAATTCATAGGATTACATCTTTCTGTTAACTTTAGAACTCTTATAATTTTGAGAATTTTTCAGAAAGAATATTTTTTAAGACCTAATTAGCAATAAATAAAAACTCTTTCCTATATTATGTGGTATAGATATGTTTTACAGTAATTGGCGATATATATAATGTATTAAATGTATTATATTCAATAATACAACATGAAATAACGCCGCACAAATAAGGATTCCAGTAAAACTGGATCCGTATTAAGATGTATTAATATGTTTTAGCATAAAAAAAGTAACATATCTGCGCAATTTATGGGACATTGAATAAGATAAAAACGGAAGGAAATCAAAACAAATTTGATTTCCCTAATTTTAGTTAACTAACTTAAAGATAGAATATTTGCTTTTTCTTCTATCGATTGACACAAATTCTATACACCTGAATACATGTAATTAAGTAGATCCGAATACAACTGTGATTAAAATAGTTAAAAGTGATTGGAAATACTTATGTAAACCTATTTAAAAAAAAAAGTTGACTTACAAATGCATAAAAAAATTAGAAAAATACACTATAATACATTTGAATACAAATTTGTTCATCTGATTGACAAAGTTGAATTAAACTGACATTTGATGAATACAGCTCATTCGATCGTTTAATGGAGCTGAATACAAGTTATGAATAGAGTTGAGTAAATGTTACTAATACACTTCAATTTAATTCACTGTAGGTGAATACATATGAAATCAAAGAACCATACATCAAAATACAGCAGTATACATCTGAAAATGGCGTGAGAATTTGGTGTGAAAATGACGGAAATTTGTTCTGTTAATGGCGGAGAAGGGTTAGAAGGTGTATGAAAAGAGTGTGTGGGAGAAGATGAAAAACTGTATTGAAGAAGAAAGAGAAGAGATGATAATTGGGTGAGAGAAAAATAAAATAATGAGAGAGAAAAATATTGTGTAGCATATATTAAGGCTTAATTATAGGATGATATTAATTTAAATTTTTGCTATAAACTAAAAAAGATATTTATATAGTGTAAATTTTTAAAATGGTATTTATATGTTATAAATAGGGTAGTAACCTATTCTATAGGTGGTAAAATTTCCTATAATTTTTGCCTTGTAATGTCTGTAGACAAAGTCCTATGTCCAATTAGCCGGGACAATTACAGAAATGGCCTTATTTGTGACCACTATTTAAATTATGTCTTCTATTAACCCAATGGACTAAACTTGTATGCAAAAAAAAAAAAATGATATACATATACAACTATTTTTAAATATAAAATTTAGCTAACTAAGCCAACAGGAACATAATTTAAAAACTGACCTCTAGAAAGACCATTTGGTGAAAATACTCCCAATTTTAGAATGTTCTTGAAAGTTGTGAAAACAATAACAAAATTGAAATGGTGCCAAAAGTTTTATAATGCTTTAAAAAAGAAAAAAAGTGTCATATAATTAAACCAAAAAGAGCAAAAAATCAAGAAAAGGGAAATGTTTTCCATTTAAGTAGGCATTTGGACATTATCAAGGTTGAAATTGAAAAAATAATGTATTTGAAAATTGAATAATAGTTTGTAGGAAATGAAGTTGTTTTTAAACATGAACTACTTTTAAAAGAAACTGTGATTTTTTAAAAACTAATAAGTAAAAAAAAATTAGTATTTCATAGCTAACTCATTATTATTTTTTAAATATATTAAAGGTCAAACCTATTTGATATAGGCTAAACGAAGAAAAGAGGAATTAACCTAAATCGTTGATCACGTAATTATATTAATAAAAAATAAGTAAAAAATATTATATATATATTATAAAATTATACTATAAATAATGTATAATGTGTACCGAATAGCAAAAGTAATCAGTGAATCTATTCGGCCATTTATGTAAAGGTACCATGGGCCTGGTTGTCCAACTGATACTGACCCGGTCCATTTGAACAAACCGCCCTCTATACAACATCAATTACTCTTACATCTGTAGCTCTTCGATTTTGTGACGAAGACGAAATGGACAGAGAATGGGGTTCAAAGCCGGGAAGCGGCGGCGCCGCCTCCGCCCAGAACGAAGCCATCGACCGCCGTGAACGGTTGAGACGGCTGGCCTTAGAAACCATAGACCTCGCGAAAGACCCTTACTTCATGCGAAACCATCTGGGAAGCTATGAATGTAAGCTTTGCTTAACGTTGCACAACAACGAAGGGAATTACTTGGCGCACACGCAAGGGAAACGTCATCAGACTAATTTAGCTAAAAGAGCTGCTCGTGAAGCTAAGGATGCTCCCGCTCAACCTCAGCCTCATAAGCGTAAAGTCGCTCTCAAAAGAAACGGTAATGATTCAATTAAAATCGCCTTTTTCGTGTGTTTACAGTAATTTTAATGAGTAGAGAAGTTTTGTTATTTGAATTTGGGACTTAATTTTGGTGATATGTTAAGAGATTTTAGTGTTATTGTTATTATTTGTTGAATTAGGAATAGGATTTAGGGTTTAACATTATACTTGTTTATGTACCCTTCACCACGATTATGTAATGCACCCAGGAATAGAAGCTCGAACCCATACGATTTAAATCCTGGCTTTGACGCTGACCTTACCTAAGGGTGTGACGTAACAGTTAATGAAGTGGAAGGAAAACATGGGAGACTAGAATTGATTCCAGTAGAGGCAAAATGTTTATTCCTATTTGCTTAAGCCTTGATGGGAGGAGTTACCAGGTATTTCTACTAGTGGTACCACCATGGAGTTGAGTGTAATTTCGCCTGACGCCATCATTGTAAAAAGCAAGTCACAATTGTGTGCCATAAGATTTTGGTTAGAGAGATTTTTTAGAAAATTTACTTCCTACACATAATTTATCTTCCAGCACCCAAAGGGTTCGGCCTTTCCCCGGATCCTGTCCATAGCGGGAGTCAGGCTGCCTTTTTTGCCACTCAAAGGGTAGATGAAGTTAAAAAAGGTTTCCACAGGGTCCATGGTTCAAATCCCAAAAAAAGGTAGTAAGTATGTGATATTTTCTCATCTGCCTAAGATTCGGTGGGCAGAGAGTTTTACACGTAGAATAGGCAAAGTGCAAGCAAGCGATCCAGTTATCCTAAAAAAATAAGAAAGTAATCCACCTCCTAGCAAAATATACTTGACCTAGGTTCCTTAAATATTGTAACTAGTCACTAATGTATTGATATAATCAAGAATTGTGATTTCTTGTAAGAGATAGATCTTATAGTAGGGGTACAGTTATTCTGTTTGGTTGGTTTTATGGATCATCTATAACTATTTGGCCTCTTACCTAGGTGCAAATAAATTAATGCCATGATGATTTATCATGGTTCGACTATCTTTCATGTTGAGAAATTGATATATTTCTTGGATGATTCTTGAGTGGCATATGCTAATTTTTTAACGGGGTTGGATCTGCAGTTAAAATTGGTCGGCCTGGCTACCGGGTGACCAAGCAATTTGATCCAGAGACGAAACAACGATCTCTTCTATTCCAGGTTAGATTTTCCATTTCTGTCTCTTTTACGTTCAACAATGCATCTGCTTCCAATTTAAGCTCAATCTTGTCAAAGGCGCGCTTAAAACCTGAAGCGAGGCACAAAACATGTTGAGCGCTTTGCCTTGCTTAGCTGGCGCTTCAGTGTCGTCATCAAAGCTCTAAGGCATACTTTTCCATGCCAATGAGCGTAATCTTGAAGAGGCACATTAAACAATTGATATTTCACTTTATCATAAAAAATATTCAACTCCCTTGTCCATGTACTATCTTTTATTTCTTGCTTATAATTATTTGTCTGGTAGGACACATACATATTTGTATATTTTCTCTATTTGCGCCTTCCTTCCCACGCTTTATTTTAGCTCTGTCCTTAAAGTCCTAATGACTTTAGAGCTTTTTTGTGCTTTTCGCCGTTGACAATACTATTGAAGGCTACTGTTCATCATTGTTTTCTGTCAATGGTTCATGTTCGTTCAGAAATTCCTACTTGTTCGAATAGCATAACAGTATTTCTTACATGTGGTGGAAGTCAAATCTTTTTCATTGTGGAATTGAAGAACTTCAGAAGTATCATTTGAAAAATGAGACAAGGGGGAGATAGCCTAGCTGAAGTAGCTCTCCTCCTCCAAACCATGAGTTTGGGGGTTCGAGTCGTTGAGGGAGCATAGTGGGAAAGCCACCATTTGGCTCGTGGGAGGTGGGATTTTGGGGAGATGGCTAGTGGGGTTTAGCATATCCAAAAAAAGTTGAAAAATGACTTTAGTTTTGCAATAATTTTAGTTTATTATATATTAAATTTACTATTTCAGTTTTTTGAGTCTGTTGTATGATATCCTTAAAAAGGACGAGTTAGGAAAATCTACATTGATTTATTCTAGTGAGCTCCACAAAATGTGCTTTGCTTTTGAAGCATATGGTTGTTTGACTAAAGTAATTTAGGCCCGCTATTTCCCTGTCGCGTGCAATGAAATGGACAGACCGGTTGGATCAATAAGCCTTTTCTTGTTTTCATTTTCTCAATGTAAATTTGATTATGCTTGTATTTTGGAACACGCCTTTTTATGGTTAGATGGATATCAGATGGTTCCTACAGTAGCTGTAGCAATTTGACCTAATTAATATTGCCTTTGTCTCAATTTTTGTGTCTTATTTTTTCTTTTTAGTCAGTTTCAAAAAGAATGTCACCTTTCTGTAATTTCAAGTTTTAACTCCAGCATTCCTACTTTACTCTTAGCGGCACTCCCTTTTAGAAATGACATGGCATGTAAGACCACAATATGTAAAGAATATTTTTGGAATGTTACACACACCTTTAATTCAAGACCACAAGATTGAAGTTTTCCGTACAATTTTAAACTTCGTGCTCAATCTAACTAAGACGCATAAATTGAAATGGAGAGAGTAATTTGAGATATCTTTACATTGTTAGGATATGGATTTGACTAGTCGTGTACTAGTCTCATTCAGAGCAAACTTGGCTCTTGAGTTTAGATGATTTCCGCTTGTAAGCTACCATATTGATTGCTGAGGTATGAGAAGCGAGAGAAATTCATCAAATGGAAGATGTCTGTTTTTTCAAAAGAATCTGTGTTAAAGACCATGTGTGCAGGCTGCAGTTGTGGGGGTGTTTGAGAAAGGAGGTGTCTACGTGATATCTACAAAATGTTCTGTTTTACACAGCTGGGCTGCATATTTTTGGCATGTTGCTTTGCTCAAAAAATAGGAAGTAGAAAATAAAAGCAACTCTCATGTCTTTCAAAACTTAGGAGGCTAGTGTAACAAGTAACAACACAGAGACCAAGTCCCTCTGTATGCAATTGCATGGCTTCTCAATTGTTGTATGAAGGTGAACTAGTAAAGGACTTGTCCAGATTATGAGCTAAAAATGTCACAATGCTACTATGATAGAATATGGTTAAATAGTTGGACTAGCAAACAACAACAACAACTACCCAGTATAGTCCCACAAGGTGGGGTATGGGGAGGGTAATATGTTGATAGGCCTTACCCCTACCCAAAAGGGTAGAGCGGCTGTTTCCAATTGGACTAGCAGTAGGTTTCTAATCAAAATAAGTTTCATTTTATGTGTCTTAGCTTGACAGTAACGGAATTTAAGAATGTAAAGAAGCTTTTGAATATCATACCAAAAAATATCTTTTGAGTCTTGTGGTCTTAAACATGTCATGTCATTCCTACGAGAGGGTGTCACTAAAGCTAAATGGGAATGTTGAATTTTGAAGGCATTATTGAATTTTAAAGGCATTCTTTTTAATAACCGTCGTGTCCGGGCCAGCTTGCGCACATTTGGACTAATTCCATGGGGTACCTGCCACCTCCCACTAGTAACAGTTAACTCTTATCTGTCAAAGCTTGGACAGATACGGAATCACCTAGTGTTTTTGCCTTTGCTGGGATTTGACGGGATTTGAATTGAACCCTCATGGTTCCACTAGGCCACACCCTTGGATGCAGAAAGAGGCATTCTTTTAAAATAGACTGAAAAGGAAAATAAGATACAAATGAAAAGGAGGGAATAGTAATACTTGGACTGATTGTGGGTTGATTGCATTTTTTTCTTTTGGCTACTATGGTGCACCAACCTCTGGTCACATACTCAAAATATATATTGTAATGGAGAAGTGCAGATTGCAAGAAATGCACGTTTACAGTTTTACATGTGCATTTCGTCAAGTACCAAAGGAGTCTGCTGGCCAAATTTACCCTTAATTTTTCCGTGGTTTTCCCCTTTTTCTTACTTTATAGAAGTTTGTACTTGCTAATAGTTTCATGACTTCATACTAAACTTAACAAAAAAAAAAATAGTTGTTTCATGTCTTTGGCTATGGTGCAGATTGAATATCCTGAGATTGAGGACAATACAAAGCCAAGGCACCGATTCATGTCCTCCTTCGAGCAGGTTTGTATTTCAAAATATCTTTTTCTTGAGTGGTTCTGCTGTTTCTAACAGAGTACTATTCAATTTCCTATTCTCTGGAATTACATTTGGAAGAATAAGTAGTTTCTTATCTTTTGAAGATTAACTAGGTATTAATCTTCTGTATCTCTTTCCTTTTGGACAGAAAATCCAACCATTTGACAAAAGATATCAGTTTCTCCTGTTCGCTGCTGAACCATATGAGATCATTTCATTTAAGGTAACTTTTTCCCATAGCCGAATATAGTCTTTCCCACCTTGTTTCCACTGTTGGTCATTTGATCATGGAACTCTGATTCCTTTGCATTATTCAGGTTCCAAGCACTGAGATTGACAAATCAACTCCCAAGTTCTTTTCACATTGGGATCCAGACTCGAAAATGTTCACTGTAAGTCTTCTCACTTTTGGAATTACAAACTTGTAAGGCACCTAAACAGGTTTTCCAAAATTTACTAATTTCTTCATGGTAAAACCTCTTAACTCTTTTCTGGGTGAATCTATTTCAGTTGCAATTATACTTCAAGACTAAGCCGCCAGAGACCAACAAACCACCACCTGCTCCTGCAGCAAATGGGACAGCAGCACCTGGTGCCCCATCCAGACCTCTACCTCCGCCACCCCAAGCTCCACCGCCGCCCCCACCACCACCACATGGTCTCCCCCCTGGAGCTCCGAATCCACCCAGAGGGCCACCATCTGCCCCTGGGTCTATGCCTCCACCCCCTCCCCCTATGGGCAACGGACCAAGACCTATGCCACCAGGAGGTAACTTACCTGCTCCACCACCTCCTCCAGTTGGTGGTGGCGCAATGGCTAATTTCACTCCAGGTGGACACATGGGGAGACCTCCAATGATGCCTCCTCAAGGTTTTCCAGGACAACAGATGCAAGGACAAGGAATGCGCCCACCACCTCCACCACCCAACATGGGTTGATGAGCTGAGGCCATATTACATAGCAATTTAGTTCATTTTTTGGGTAATGTTGACGTCTGCAGCTCAGTTGTTGTATTAAGGGTCAGATGCAGGTTAGGCCCTAACAGAAATCATGCTATGTTGACCGAAACTGTTCTATCTTTTAGCTGTTTCGTCTAAAAGTCTTTGGAGGTAGATGTAACAGAATACCGGCTTTATTACAAAGTAGTTTGTACGCTGCATCAAAAGAAAGCAATCTGTTACAGAACTTTTTAAATCTTGGCATCAGGTCATTATATATGAAGGGGGAATTGGGTGGATTTAGCAAATGCACTTGCTAGTAATAGCAAAACACACAAAGTAACAATAAGAAATCGACCTGAAGCTGAACCCCTTGGAACTAGATTTCAGCTCACAGCTTTCTCCTATTCCCCGAGCACTCTATTTGACTCTGGAAATAATTTATTGGAAGAATCTATCTGACAGTGGTCACTGCTATTTCTTCTTGGATTCCGCTTACGAGAATAGTAGAAACAGCATGGGCTAGCCAGTTTGGACGGGTAATTGAAAAATACACTATTTTGCTGCAATATATTTTGGAGATCAATGCTCCACACGCGAAAAGTTTCAATATAATATTCAGTATATTATGTTGGATTAATATATTATACTGAAATTTCAGTTTATTATACTGGAGTTCTAGTATACTTATGCTGGAATTTCAGTATATTATATTGGAGTATTTTTCTGTATTTTGAATAGTATTTTCGTTCAAATTTATCTTTACATAAAAAGTAGCTAAATTTTGATTACTTTTGAAACTATGACTATTTTTGAATGACCACTTGTAAATCTGGTTATTTTTGAATTTCTTCCACAAGAATACTTAAAAATAGCACAGTCTAGCCACTTTTCGAACTAGTCATTCAAAAATAGCCAGTATTTACCAAGTCAATGAAAAATAGCCACTATTTTGCTGCAACAGAGACCGGTCCAGCTTAATATACTAGAGTTCGGTGCACTTGTGTATGAACTTACAGCATATTATGCTGCAACTCAACACACGGAAAGTTCCAACATAATATACTGGAACTCCAGTATATTATGATGGGTATGCTGGAAGTCCATCATACTATGCTGGAGTTCCAGCATACTTATCATGAAACTCCTGTATAATACGCTGGATTTCAAGTATATTTATGCTGGAACTCCAGCATAATATACTGGCGTATTTTTTGGGGTTTGAATAATATTTTCGTTCAAATTTATCTTTACATGAAAAGTGACTAAATTTCGATTACTTTTAAAACTGGACTTTTTGAACGACCACTTGTAAATTTAAATATTTTTAAAGAGAATTTTTCATAAAGCACCATTGTTTAGCCATATTTAGCCATTTATAGATACCCTTTGCTATATTACTTGTTATAGATACCTTTTATGAAAATATACAATGCATTTCATGTATTTAAGCTGTTGTATTTAATAATACAACAACAAAAAAAATAGGCGTGAAAACAGGAATGCCAGCTAATTTTGATATGTATTTACTTGTATTCAAACGCCATTAACGTTAAATACAGTAACGTATCTACGCAAATTCTGGAAGGTTAAAATTGTTAAAAACGGAACGAAATCTAATCAAATTATATTTCCCTAATTTTACTCAACTAACTTGAAAGATACCTCATTAAGCTGTATTCTTGTCAAAGAAAGAAAAACGTGAAAAAGCGAAAAAACAGAGCAACAACGGATCAATATTCTGCCATTTTCTTCTCCTTCTTTTCAATGTCAAATACATGTTAATACATTTGAATACATTGCATTTTTCATAGTAAATCAGATTCAAATACATATCAATATAACCACAAACACTTACAGAAGACTACATACATATTAAAAAACTAGATACCACATATATGGCCTAAAAAATAAGTAAGTTGAATACATACAGATATATTTTGAATATATTTGAAAATTTATTGGAACTTTTAACAATTAAAAATAAAATTAATTAAAGATGAATGCACATGAATACTTATGAATACTAGGCCTATGTTTTTAGGCATTTGATATTCTGCCATTCTCTTCTCCTTCTTTTCGATTGAGCCATTTACCAGGCGTATGTTTTTAAGCAAACACAAGTAATTCAATATAGCTTCTGGCGGTAAGAATGATGGCGCTGGCTGTAGGATTGATAATGACGGAGAAATATTGTATTTGAGTGGGAGAATAGTTAAGAAACGTGGGTATGTGGGCGAAGAGCGTAAAGTATATGTAAAAGAGAGAGAATGTGTTTAGGGAAGTTATACGGTGATTATGTGATAGAAAATAAAAAAAAGGAGAGAAAAATATATTATTTAGCATATTTGGTACCTTAAATTTAGGATATAACTATAAATAGATATTTTTCTATAAAGGATAAAAGGTATTTATAGAATGTAATATTTTAAAATGGATAAATAGAGTACTAAGGATCTCTATAGGGTGTAAAATTTCCATTTTGAAATTTCTCCCCGAGAATACCTATAAAGCGCTGCGAGCTGATCACAGGATGCTAGAAAGCTGTTAAAAAAAATGAAGATATGTAAAGAAAAATCTGATATTCATTGCTATGAACAAGAAGAGCTGTGATCCGCATTGTATACACTGAATAAATACACAACAACAGCTGTATCCTCTGCTACCCTTTGGGAAAGGCTACAAACAATTAGTAGATTCGGACGAATTTCCATGCTAAGAGCTAAGGATGGCGGTAAAAATACTGTTCAAACTCTTCTACGTTGCCAATGCAAGTGTAGGAAAGACTTTCCGAATGAACTCTAAGAACCGCTCAGAGTAAAATGTTGGATCCACAGCAGAAATGGACACAGAATCAAACTGAATCGATTTGTATGCATGTTCTAACTTCTTACTTATATTGTAGTCTTGCAATATATCAATTATCCCAAGGTATAACACAACATCATATACTTCGTGAAAAACCTGCGTCTGACCTTCCTTTGGTGGTATATATTCCGCCCTTGCTGGCATATTCACGCCAAGCTGAATCTGGAGTCTGTTTGAGAGGCAAAGAAAAAAGAATTTAGGAATGTACAATTGTCACTGTCAAAATCCAAACAAGAAAAAGATCAACTCCGCGTCCACTTGGATTAGGAAAATACTAATGTCAAGCGTGGTGAAAAGTTACCTTGCTGTTCCCGGGAGGAGGAGGTCCACTTCCGCATCGCCAGTAGCTGATGACGCTCGTAATCGGCTGCCCCTGACATGAGGACCCACAACCACGCTATCATCACTTCCGCGGGGGACCAAAACAAGGCCTTGGGGTGATATTTCATCCTCCAGGGACTCTGTAGTAGTAGAACAAAACAATAGCTTATAGAAACAGCGATAAAGCCCAAAAAACAAAAATATCGATAAAGCTTATATCGATAACTGTCCAAAGTCTGTCATTTCTGTGTGTTGGTATTAGAGTTGTACATGTTTCCAGCTAGTGTATAAACAAAATACTCTACATATAAATATATGACGAGATTTGTATAAACTACGGACCAGATAAACAGAATAGCCACACGCTATCAGGTCATAGTTTTTTTTGTCCCAGTGGTAAGCCTTAAATAAGCAGTTCATGTAAATTCAGGTGCATCTTATTATAATTTTTCATTTTCAGAGGCAAACCTTCCTCTGCAACAATTTCTAAGCCATCCACTGTGGTGCGTCCACTGCAGGAGATAAGAGATTGTAGGTGTTGAGGTGCTCTATAATGAACACCTAACAAGAGGCTGTAATCCATAATGTGCTGTTCCTCCAAAAATTTACTGTCAATTTCAATCTGCCTGTACAAACAAACACATGTATGTCAAAACGAAATTGAAAAAGCTGCACTAAGCTCCCGCTATGCACGAGATCCGAGGAAGGGTCGGACCCCAAGGGTCTATTGAATGCAGTCTTATCCTGCATTTATACAAGAGGTTGTTTCCACGGCTCGAACCCGTGGCCTCTTGGTCACATGGCAGCAACTTTACCAGTTACACCAAGGCACCCTTTACAAAATTGAAAAAGGAAAGGAAAAATAAGAGTTTAAGGTTTGCCGTGAAATAGAGCAAACTTTATTCAAGACCAGATTTACAGTCCACAAATCGAAAAAGATACTGAATCAGGTGGCCTACTTGAAAAGTATCTACTCTTTCATGGTGTCAAATTGTAAGTTCGAAAATGCTTCCTTTGCAAGCTCTTTATACTAAGAGGTAATCAGAAATTTACATAATGGTTCCCTTCTCTTTTGCTCTATTTTGGATGTAATCACAGCACCTTCTTAGCAGGGGTGAAGCTATGTGTAGTCAAGGGTGGTCAACTGAACACCCTTCGTCAAAAAATTATACTGTGTATAGGGTAAAATATTAGTACTTGTTATTAATAAAAAAAAAAAAGACTTTGAATATCATCGCATAGCCCACTGACAAAGGGTGTTCAAAATCTTATTGAATTTTCTAGCTTCGCCATTGTTTCTTAGTGCTGGTTTTAACATCAATAGTACTTACCATATTCAAAAACTAATGAAGGACAAAATGCTAATTGGCTCACTCATCATTACTTTGGTCAGTATAGCATGTTCGGCCAAAGTTGAACCACAAGAAAACTAATTACACAAGATATTTTTGAGTAAAATGATTAAAGCTAAAAGTGCAGGCCAAACTTAAGGGTCACATTTTGCCAGAACGCTCCAAAAGATTTAAGAAAAAGTAAAATAATAACAAGCCCTACCATAAGAAAATACACTAATCTGAACAGAAGCTTTATAGGCTATCTGCGTTACATGGTGGCTGGTAAGGATATTACTACATTATTAAGTTAGAACAACAACAACAACTACAACAACAAAAAGGGCCGACCCAGTTCAATACCCACTTCGTGGGTGTCTGGGGAAGGGAATACTCTAGGCAGATCTGAACAGAAGCTTTATAGGCTATCTGCGTTACATGGTGGCTGGTAAGCCCTGGATATTACTACATTATTAAGTTAGAACAGCAACTGAAAAGTAAAAAAAAATGTTTGTACATTAGAGAAAATGAGGAATATTTAGTTAGAAGTCACTCACCTTAATAAAGCGTCGCGCCAAGAAGGCTCTAGATAAAAGCAGTAGTTCAAATCTAGATCCTTAAGTATTGTGTTCTCATCAATTTCAACCTTGTCTGCAGATCGTCCTAATGAAGAACCTTTAAGATCAAATCGTCGGTGGATTCTCAACTCCGTACAAAACATATTTCCCATTACTACAAAGCGGAACTGCAAAAACCAATGTTACAAAAGTATAAGTCCTATGTATATAGAACAGTCTTCATCTTCTCTGAAAGTTTCTTCAAACAACATCATGAATGCGAAGAGAAGAGTGTAGCATGATTCTGATTTATCACTCCCAATCCACAAATTAATTCCTCTCCATGCCCCTTATTAGTTTATCTTGAAATGTTTTCTATTATCATTATGCGATCCACCCTCCACGTAATAAACCTGCCCTTCTTTCCTTAACGGTTAATTCCAGAAAGCTCGACCTCTTCCTTTTTTCTTCTAGTAACAGCTAATGCTCGGGTCGGTTTGTGCATACTGTGACTAATTCATACTTTGATTATCGCTACACCCTGTCTAGACAAACGATTTGACTCAAGCCACTCCATCACAGGTAAAATAGCACCTTCTTAATAATCGCATACGCACCCGAGCTTGAGAAGTTCAACAAAACCGTAGAGAGAGTGGATACCTGCTACCTTATACCCACACAAATACCGAGTAACTATGTTCACCAGGCTTAAGCTGATGGGAAAAGATCACCTAGTATTTTTTGCATCTACTGCATTTCATTGACCCTTAGGTCAAAACCCTTTAGTGCAACTTGACCTCTTAAATGAAAGTTTTTCCCTCAAACAATTTAAACTAAAACAAATGAATCTATTTTATGTTATCACATACTTGATTTGACATCTTATTATTACTTTTGCATATTCCAAACAATTACTTTTTAAACACTTCCAAATCCAAACTCACCATAATTAGAAGTAGATGTCGAACCTCATTATTTAGCGGCGCTCCGAAGTCAGAGAGATAGGGGGGGGGCTTTATGATAGGCGGGACAAAGCGCTTTCAATGGTGATGAAAGAAGAAGAATGCCTACTTTATTGGGACAGAAGGAGCTAAATGAACATCCTTTGGAACTACTTATCTCTAAATCCTTATTAATTATAGAGAAAGACAAGTGAGGTTTTTCTAGTCACAATGGAGCAAAGTGGGAAAGGTCCATTATTGACTCCTAGGCGCGGAAAATTTGGCAAGGGTTTTACCACATCAATTTCCTTTTTCTAAAGAATTGTTGAGCAATTAGAATCCGAACACTTTTGTGAGTCGCAATAAAATAGAAGTTTTGTTTATTAAATTTATTGTTTTACGCAATATTAACACAAGTATATGAACACAATACAGTACAGTTTTTTTATATGCAGCATATAATTATTATATTTACAAGTATATTACCTTTTGTCCACTGGAAGGCTTTATCCTATGAAGTCCAAAAAATTTAGTGATGAGAGTATTCTCATGTGTCTTGACATGACGATGATAATTCGGAAGCATCTGCAGCAACACCTACACGTGAAATCAATGGTCATGATCTTCTCTTTTCATACCCAACTTAAATGTAAAAGGAACTCCAATGAAACAGTTACGGGCTAAACTTTAAAAGAGACATCTACACAGGTTTTTCAATATCTAGTTGAAGTTAAAAAAAAAAAGAGCTGTTTACACAAGTATGAGCCTTACAACTGTAACTTCACATTTACAGTATATCAACTGATAGGTTTGAGTCAAGAGTACACACCTTAACTTCAGCTTTACGTAATGTCTTAATCATGAAACGGTCATCTTGAGACAGGAAAAACACACTGCCACTTTTCCCAGGAGAAGAAAGCTCTCTAAGTGCATCATTTCCACAAATTGACATCATATAATCAGCAGCATCAATCTTAAACATCTCCCTCAGATTCCTAAAAGAAAATAAACCCATTTTAGTTCCTACACATATGTATGTAGCAAATCAAAAAGTCTAACAAGCTAGCTTGGACTTCTGATAATACATCAGCATTAACAAGAAAAAGCATCTATGGAAGGACACAAGGGATTAGCTCAGTTGGTGAAGGTGTTCCTCTTAATGGGAAAAGTTTAGATCAAAGGCGCTACTTCTCCCCTTTGCCACATTATCGAATAATCAGCATCAATGAGAACTCAATTACCAATGTACAAACTAGAGTTTTTTCCTTTACGAATAGAAAGGGGGAGTCAGAACTGAGAGGTCAAAGAAGATAAAGCCACTACTTACAGATGTACATCCAATGTACAAACCATAATGTCAGTTGGGAGATCTATTATATTCGTTCAGCAGAAGAACATGCAATTAACATATCTAAAGAAGAAAAAAAGACAAGCACAAAAGGAACATGCATAATGAAACCACATCTAGCCGACAAAAAAGAAAACCCCAATGTCCATGAAGTTTACACCAATAAATATAAGAGCTGCTTAGAGTTTATCAGCGATTCTCAGAGAAAAGATTCCAAACCACCAACCTGAAGACCATTGGGCAATAATCTTTCCACTTGAAATCTTCGGACTGATGTGTAGGTGTCAATTGTGATCCTTCTTTCGGAAAATACATCCAAAAGCTAGCACGCGGACCAAAATCTGAAGCCCGTATTTCTCGTCTTTGTATAGGTGTAATTTTTCCCACTGTGTATCTGGTCACATTTCAACTGGTCATATATTTGATGTAAGATAAAAAGGAGCAAATAAAACCATCTCGATGGTTAGTTTCATGGGAAAAAAGAATTATATTTGCACACAAGTTCCTCACATCCAATGCTATTTCCACTTCAGGGGTGATTCAAGAAAATATCAGAGTAGGTTGTGTAAGATGCTAAATTTGATACTAACTCCACTTAGTTCAGGGATTTTCTAACTTCAGATTTGCCTTTCAGTTATCTCTAACCCTTCCCCTTTATTTATGTCCTTGATTATCTGCCTAAGTAGTGCTTCTGCAGACCCGACAAAATATTTAGTAGTTGTTAGCACCGAAGCTCTAAATATAAAAGAATGGTTGGGACGGAAAGTCGTCAAAGTATTTTCCAAGTTTTTTGGTTATTACCTTTTTCCGCCTTTTGAAAGTTAGAGACTACTTTGTAGATTTCTATCTGAATAGCCCAAGAAGAACCTAAATTATCCAATTGATGCTTCATGCTTTCTTCCTCTGAACGCATTAACTTACACAAAACTATTGGACGGTACTATAAAACTTTGAGCAAATACTTCCAAATCAAATTTCTCTGAATAGATGATATCTAGAAGATGGTAACTTCCTTGACTTCTTATGACATTCAGAGACATTCTACGCCTCAATCTATGCATGGTGACACAAAGAAAAGTAAGACTTACAGGAAAATTTTCCACTATTCTTCTATATGCAAATACTCCAGAAACACGTGATTATTAGCTAAAGATGTGATGCTGATGTAACCCCTTCTCCAGCCTTTATTATTTCTTTTTATCTAGAGAAAATAACCCATACCTAAAGCAGCTTCCTAAATTCATTAAGTCTACAAAACAGCATGGAAGATCTATACAACATTAACACAATATGTAGTTTCAAGGAACCAATAGAAAAATTTAGACCCAAGAAAGACCAACATAAGTGAGATAATCTGTAAATAAGATGGGTGGGGTGGGGGGGTGGAGAACAAGGAAAACATATTACAACAAACCCAAGTAATAAGGTCGTCAGCAATCACAAATAGTGCACCTGATCCCAAGTTGAAGACTGAGCATTAAATCATAACTCCTGTGCCCTTTTATGATCGCTTCACCTGGTCTCTTCAATTCCCTTGCAAGTTTCTTTTGCCTCCTTCTGGATCTTCCGGATGGTGGTGAAAACCGATCATTCAAGACAACCTCACTGATTAGGACACCTTGCATGTATTCTCTTTCCAAAATTGGAGCACTCATATCGTCCTCCATGTCTCCATCCAAATCATGTCCAATAACTTTCTCAATGGCTACCTCAAGACTCCATCGCCTTTCAAGAGCAACATTTGTAGGCCGAGACTGCTCGAAATTTAACAGGTTTCTCTCTGGACACTTATTATATGATCCTTGGTTACCACTTACTAGTTTGACATTTCCCATATCAACTGAAGCAGCATGATGGAGATGAGAGACTTGATTTTGTTTTCTCATATCCGGCAATAATCCTCGTTTCCTCAAAGCATTAAGGTACAATTCCTGACCAGCCGTAAGCCTGCTACCACTAGGATAAAATGTTCCTTTTCCATCCTTTAGGCTGTGTGTCCATGTACCGATATAACAGCTACCTTCGCTCCATGTATACACACCGACGCCATGCATTGTACCATTTAACCAGCTCCCTTCATACGAATCGCCATTAATCCAAGTGAGAGTTCCTTTCCCTGATATTTTCCCTCCTTTCATGTTTCCAAAGTAGACATTCCCGTTAGCCCATGTATACTTACCCGGTCCTTCTGGTGTTCCCTGAATCCACGATCCTTCAAAAATATCTCCATTTGGATACATTTGATATCCTAAACCATGTTTAAGGTTCAACCGCCAGCGTCCCCTATAGGTCACTTTATCAGGTCCAATATACGTCCCCTCGCCGTGCATATAACCACCTGAAAATTCACCATCGTAAACAGCACCGGAAGGAAATTCTAGTTTCCCATGTCCATGCCTCATCCCGTGTCTCCACTCACCCTCATACTGACAACCATCAGACCAAATATACTTTCCGGAACCCTCGGGTATGTTTCCCAGCAGGGACCCGGAGTAGGATTCCCCATTTGGTAATAAGAGCTCCCCAACTCTAAAGTTGGTGGTTTCAGAAGCAAGACAAACTTCACCATTTGTCAATTTTGTAATGTAGTTATTATCATGAATAGCGTCAAGTGATTTCGTCCTATCCGATAAAGTTACTGTTCTTTCAATATCATCAACAGTGGCCCCAGGACCAGACATGCATAATTCCAGAAAGTTCCGAGTTTTAACTGGATAGGAAGGACCAAGATTTTCAAATAAGGCTTAAGCACACATCCAACTTCAAAACAATTTCCCCTGCTTTGACCTGGGAAATAGAAATATAGAACAATTAACACTTACTCATAGCAAACTCAATCTACACACGTTAATACAAGAGAAAGAAGAACATTATTCAAAACCCTTCCTTACTCCTGAAATGAGAACAGAAAGCTAGGGATGATTATCTGTTTTTTCTTTTTCTTCTTTTTCCCCGAATAAGCACCGTTAGGTTTCAGTATTTTTTACCAATGTCAAGACAACAAATATAGAACTCTCTGATATCATCTGTTTGCAATAATTGTTCATAATCTCAAGTAACATGAACTGCATGCTTGCCTTCTGATGTTAGTAGAATTTTATCTCCTATATAAACTTCAAGTAAAATTAATGAGCCAGATTCCTATTAGAACTAACGATTATCGGTCATTGAACTCAGTATACAAAACACTCTATCCCCCCACCCCTCGTGAACTCGTTCCGTCGTCAGCAACAGAAGCACACGCACGCACGAGAAGCCCCCACACCATGCAAAGCAAAGCTTGGTATTTAAGTGGAGAAGGGTAGAGGGGCGGGCCCATTATTCACCGAGTTTCGAAGGCTGCGGTTGATCCAACGGCTCATCCCCAGACGGATTTCTCGGTCATTAAAAACAAAAACAAAAATGGGTCGCAGGGAAAGAATATCGAAATGCAGATGATTCTTACAATCTGTTGATGTTATATAATAACCCTGAATATCCCAATCAATCCTATGAAACGCCAAAAGAAAGACTATCAAAGGAATATTTCACCAAGAATTGAGTAAGGTCGAAACATAATGATTTCAATCATGAAATCAAGAAGAATAAGCATTTTACAACACCCTTCACTCCAGAAAATTGTATTTCCATGATTACCTATTAGCATTATAGCAGTTAATATACTAAGTAAAACCATTCAGTAGGAGTATCCTACCATTATCATCTCATTTTACAACTATTTGCTTCAGAAATCCACAACTATTAATCATCTCATTTTACATTTCACGACCTTTTTTATTTTTGTGATAATCGTGGTGTCCGGTCAGTTTGTGTGCACCTCGACTAATTTCACGAGTTACGTGCTACCTCGCACCAGCACAAGTATCGGATCCACCAAGGATTGGAAAGACGGGAAGAAATCACCAAGTAATTTTGCCTCCGAAGAGATTTGAACCTGAGACCTCATGGTTCACAATCTGAGGTCACACCCATAAGTGCAATCCGTGATCATTCTTAAAAACATATGATCTTTAAATTTCATGACAACCAATAGCCTTACTCTGTTATATCCTAACATTCTCAAGTTAAAGTAACACCCCAATAGTTTATATCTCCTCCACATGCCAAATTTGTCTTTTGTATAATTTATTGATAAAAAAAGATCATATCTTTATGATAGCGCAAAATATAAAATCAAATTCAATCTCTTTACACAGAAAAAAATAAAACACATTCATACAAAATGTTGGCAAATATTTCTGATTAACCCATCTTTTCTTTCATTCATTCTCCACAGAGCTCTAAACTTGTTGATTTCAAGTTTTCACAACAACACACAGAAATAATTAACCAAAAAAAAACCCCATTTTCAAGAAAACAAAAAAGAAGCAAACTTTAAACTCTCTGAAACTATAACATTTACACAAAAAATATGCATTATATTTCAAGAAAAATAAACAATAGACCATAAAAAATGAGTACCTTACAAAGAGAACTCAAATGGAAGTTGAAAAAGAACTAAAGAAACAAACAGTTGCTGATTTTTGCCTTTTTTCTTTTGAAGAGAAAAAGTCTGAAGAGAAATGATATAAGAATTGGAAAATGGGACGAATCCCAAGTAGAAAGTAGTGTACGATAATTTAACAAAATACAAAAAGGCTTTCTGAGTTTTTTAACTTTTACTTACGTTATTTAAATATATTTTCAAGAAAACGATTAGATTACGATATGGTTTTTAATACTACTTGTAATCTAAGGTATAAATAGCGTGTCATTTTCAAGCTTGATTCATACACCACCCCACGAATGATGTGTAAAGACATTTCTGCCCTTGCTAAAAGTCTTAGGGCTCGTTTGGTACAAGAGACAATTGATAATTAATTTTAAAATTAAATTTAAGATGAGATTATTACATATTTGGCCGGAATAAAATCACTGTATAATTATTCCGAGATTAGTTATTCTAGGACATTAATGTCATTTTTTTTTATCACTATGAGATGGTGGTATAACAATCTCGAGATAATTTATCTCAGAATAATTAATTACTCCCTCCGTAATTTTCACTTGTCCAGTATTAACTTTGCACACCCTTTAAGAAATAATAAATAAAATGCATAATTTATCATGATACCTATATTAATTGGTGTAATGTATTTGAAAAATAATTTGGAATGAGTAGTTAATGCTAAGGGCAAAACAAGAAAAATAAAATCTTTTTTATATGCAAAAGTGGACAAGTAAAAATGAATATCTATTTTTAAAATAATAGACAAGTAAAAGTGAACGAAAGAGTATTTGATAATTCGTTTCCCAATCAAACAACTCTAATAGTTGTTTTATTTACTGAAAGATAAATTCAATCTTGAAAGTTTTAGATTAATTTATTTGATTCAAAAGGGAATAACTCGGTGTATATTTTATTTTCAATTAAACTTGAGTGTGACTTATATTTCATGTTTTGAGAAATATTTATGTAATGAGGACATGAAATAACGGTATGCTAATTTAAAATGGTATACTGAATTATTCATAACAAAAAGGGAAAATTTATATACATTTTTCCTCACAAGAAAAAAAAAATACATATACATGGGATTGTTTGTCAAATTTCTACATTGAGTCATTTACGGTTGAAAATTGGTAACCAAGTTTTATCCATTTTAGGAGTCAAATAATTAGGACTAAACCAATGTGGAAAGTCTTAATATAGGACAGTTAGGTTGCTAATTAGGTTTAGGTGTGCTACACAAACCTAAGCCGTTTGATTTTTTAAATTACCTATTATAGTAATTTTATAATGACTATATGGATTAATATCTATGTATATTTGTTTAAATTTTATGAATAAAGAATTAAACCAGGTCACATCTAATCTACTTTTTTCACGCACTAATACTGAAATTTGCTTGAACTTTGTTGCTACTTTATTGTAAAATCGCTCGTAATTAATAAAAAAAATTATAATTTATCACTAAGTAGGATTAGGAGATTAACGAATTTTTTTTCTCTTTAGCTACAAAATTTGTTCTTTGCTAATTTTTTTTAATAGTGACAGTATCGGATCGTTTGGTTCAAAACCATGATATTCCATGATTATCATCGGAATTATAACCTAAATAATACACCCACCATCTATGGGATAAGTTAAATCAAAACTTAGATCTAAAAATAATATTGATTTTAGCTTATACCTACACTTAAACACAAGATAAAAAAATTAGACTTTATGTCCAAATAGCTCATTTAATCCGTTGAACCAAACGGTCCCTAACAGTCCATTATGCAACCAGGTATTTTTAACTGAAGGTGCATTGTGACTGTTTAAATTAATGATATTAGACCCTACAAATGAAAAGATTATACTAGTAAAAAAAGAATTTAAAAAAAGGTTTTTGTCTTTTGGATTAGCACTTGATTAAGATGTAATTAATATTATTTTATAAAAAGAAAGTTGGACCTATTTAATTAATAGTGGGTCCAATCAATATAGACAATTGGAATTTCACTATTAGTGGGTAAGCATTTTGTTTAACGTTTATGGAAAATAAGACTTGACCTAGTTAGTTAGGTGCGTTATCACATTATGCATTAGACAAATTACTTTTTTTAATTTCAAAAGGAAATTACTATGTTCAAATTCTATTGGAATCTTATATAAAGAAGCAAATTAAGTGCAATTTTTGGATTTTGAGTAGGTAATAATGATGATGTTTACCTAAATACTTTCTTGTAACCATTAAAAACGAGCCACACACAAAAAATATAATATATATATATATTTTTCGGCTGTTTTTTTTAATTGACTATACAATGTCATTTTTTCTGTTTTTATTAGTTTTTGGTTAGCGAATGCAATTTATTTCGATAGGACAACCAATTTTATATTTTGCCTACACAAAAAAAAGGGTTAATTTCGCTGATGGTCATTGAACTATTCTTTAATTTCAGTAAAGTCATTCAACTATTTTTTGTCAATTAAAAGTAACTAAACTTTATCTTTGTCAGTTAAAAATTATTTTGCCTCAAATTTCCACCATAAAAATATGATATGACATGCATTTTAATTAAAAAAATTTAAAGAAATGCCACATAAGCTTACATGGGTCATACCCATATTAAGATTCATGTCCCCTTTAATATGACTTGACCCAAACTTCAAATGAGTTTCATGGATAACAAATCGCACATAGAATAGCTCTTACCAGGTCAACCACATCACTCTTTAAATATTAAATTCCCCATTATTTTTAATTAAATTCCATATTAATTTAAAATAATTAACCTAAAATACAAAGCTTATAATGCACATTCGTAATTATTCTATATAAAATAATTTATGCTATAAAATTCTTATTTTATTTGTATGTCCTATACGAGTCATTTTATAACTCTACCGAATAAGATTTTTGCAACATTTCTTCTTCTTCTTCACATAAAAATGAGGGTCTTGATTTGGCTTCGCCACCCCAAAACATTTGGTGTTATTACTACATTATGTTAATCTTCGCGAAGAGGTTATCAATCAACTAACTAAGGTGACATGTTTTAAATCTTTTTATATATCTAAGTGTTTATATGCATTTTGAGTACGTGTTAGTTTTTGTTTATCTATTTGTTTCTGTGTTTTTGTCCTCTACTTTGTGGTCGTTCGGTGTGTGCATGAGAGATATAAAGGTATAAAGAAGTTCATTTGTGTTGTCTTTCATGCCTTCTTTTGCTCTATGAATGATCGCTATAGTCCACATTGAATTCTCTAAGAATGATCTGATTGTGTGTTTTCTATTTTTTCTAATATTAGAGATGTCAAGACGGGCTAGCGGATTACAGAAATAACCTTAAAGTGGATGATTATAAATTCTGTCCACGCTTGTCTAATGCGCAGAACTTCAAGTTTAATAAGTATTACCTTTCGCTTGTCCCATGGGCAGCATTGAATGTGCATTATGTAACGAAAAAGGTAAAAAAAATTTATTTTAGGATAATTATTTTAAATTAATATAAAATTTACGGAAAAGGGCCAAATATACCCCTCTACTTTTAAATATGGTTTACGTGTACCCTTCGTTATACTATTGGGTCATCCATACCCCTACCGTTATACTATTGAGTTATCTATACCCCTACTATCTGTATAGATAACCCAATAGTATAACGGTAGGGGTATGGATGACCCAATAGTATAACGAAGGGTACAAGTAAACCATATTTGAAAGTAGAGGGATATATTTGGCCCTTTTCCGTATTTTCAATCGTAGAAATGTGCCTTTTTTTGGAACAAAGTATTAAGAAAAATATGTCATCTAAATTAAAACAGAGGAAGTAATATTTACTTTATATTATATCAAAAGAAAATAATATTGGTTACATATATATTGTTTGCGATGAAACAGTGTTAAATGGCATTTGGGTAGCTAGGAAGGTGCCTCCGGCACTTATTCTGCCATTTAGTGCTAGAATATTGGTAATTTGTCTCCCTAGGAACCACAAGAGGAGCACGAGAATTAAACAACATTCACATATGCTTAACAGGAATAAGTATCCTACAAAGAAAACTTTCGATATCCCCTCTTCTTTAATTCTGAATCTAAAGAGAATCTGATAGCGTCATATGTTAGTAAAAAAAGAATCTGGCAATTCTATCATTTTTCTGCTCCAAAAAACTTAGTTAGCAGGGTTCACATAGTTAATCACCACATACACTTAGTAACTGAGATGGAATCAAAAGATACTGGCCGTACGAGAGCTTTCACGAGGGTGCTACGTAAAATCCTATCTTTTAGTATTACCCACTAGTATAAGACTTGGTCTAAGGAGCAGATTACCACAAGATATCACCAGGCCTTTTTTGCATGCAGTGACCGAGTGACGTATAAAGGATTTTGTGTATATGACATCTATTTTTGTCACGATTTTGCTTAGACGAGTATGGATTTGGGACAATTAGATCCCAAGATTTTTCTTTCATGTCACTAATTAATGTTTACTTTATATTTTGAGAGATGTTAGCTTATTTAAGCATATGTGAATGTTGTTTAATTCTCGTGCTCCTCTTGTGGTTCCTAGGGAGACAAATCACCAATATTCTAGCACTAACTGGCAGAATAAGTGCCGGAGGCACCTTCCTAGCTACCCAACATGCCATTTAATATTGTTTCATCGCAAACAGTATATATGTAACCAATATTATTTCCTTTTAATATAATACAAAGTAAATATTACTTTCTCTGTTTTAATTTAGATGACATATTTTTCTTAATACTTTGTTCCAAAAGAAAGGCACATTTCTTCGATTGAAAATACGGAAAAGGGCCAAATACATCCCTCTACTTTCAAATATGGTTTACTTGTACCCTTCGTTATACTATTGGGTCATCCATACCCCATACCGTTATACTATTGGGTTATCTATACAGATAGTAGGGGTATAGATAACCCAATAGTATAACGGTAGAGGTATGGATGACCCAATAGTATAACGAAGGGTACAAGTAAACCATATTTGAAAGTACATGGGTATATTTGGCCCTTTTCCGTAAAATTTAATTAAAAATAATATGAAATTTAATATCTAAAGAGGGATGTAATTGACATGGTAAGAGCTATTCTATGTACGGTTTTTTACCCATGAAATCCATTTGGAGTTTGGGTCAAGTCATATTAAAGAAAACATGGATCTTAATGTGGGTATGACCCATGTAAGCTTATGTGGCATTTTTTTGAATTTTTTTAATTAAAATGTATGCCATGTCATATTTATGGAGGAAGTTTGAGGTAAAAATAATTTTTAAGTGATAAAGATAAAATTTAGTTACTTTTAAGTGACAAAAAATAGTTTAATGATTTTTGAAATTAAAGGATAGTTCAATGACCATCAGCGAACTTAAACCCACCAAAAAAAAAAAAACTCTTACGTATGGGGAAAAAGATTGAACTATTTCATTGTATGTATTTAATTCTCATTTCACCCTTTACCCTTCCCTCGATCCCCATATGTACTGAAAAATTAAAGAGATAGAATTAGCTCTTCTTTGATTAACAACATATACAAAATTATATAAATTAATACAGCTCCGTATGAAATGTATCTATATGAAAACTCCTAAAATTTTGATAAATATAATATTTGAGCTCAAAATTTTAAACGAATTCTATGGTAAAACTCGTGAAGATTAAACTCATGAAATTTAAATTTTGGATACGTCTATAAGCTCACAGAAGGTCAAATTCAATTATTGTGAAAAATGTTAAATTAGTTCATTTCGTTCTATATATATATTAATTATAGTATAGACTATTAGGGTATGTATAAATTTAACGCAGTGAATCGTAGACTTCTATTTTATCAAACTAAATGACAGAGTTAATTATCATAACTTTCTATATATGTATGATAATGTAGAAATGGACTTCAGAGTAACATGATAGTCCTTAGATTAATTACTTCTATTATTTAATTTAATTACTTGTAAGATTGCAGTGACATTATTTTAAGATTGATTTATTTTATGGTCATAGTTCAAAGATCTTTAGGACAGTTAAAAAAATGAAATATAGTACAACTGATAGTAAATATTGTGATACGCTTATTTGGATAGTTGTTATATACGTTTCATAATGTATTGTATTGATGAACATAACAATTGGATGAACTGTATCGTTTATTGTCGTTTCATGGTATTACGCACCAACAATATGAAGAATAAATTTACGTTAATACAAAGAAAATATAGGGTACGAGGGTAGAATTATTGTACCAAAATATTGGGTAAAGGATAAAATAGGATTATTTAATAATATAATAAGAAAGGATAAGGTGAGAGAAAATAATAAAGTAACGCACGATCACACCAAATTGCATGTTAAATCAAGTGACACTTTCCGTCGTTACAAAATGACGAATTTAACAATACTAAACAAATTTAAGTAATAATCAAAATAAACATTATATTTAAGTAACAACACGATCCGACACAATAAGTAACAACCATGCAAACAAGTTGTTAGGGCCAGAGGCGGAGCTACCCTTGTTCAAGGGGTGTCAGACATCCCTTCGCCGGAAAATAACACTGGGTAAATAGGTTTTTTTTTTAAAAATGAATATATACAAGAGGTTTTTTTATAACCTTTTTGTCTAGCTACGTACTTCTACGTATATAAGTGCATGACAGTAATAAGTTCAACTAATAAAATACCTAGTTGGATATATGTTAATGATTCTTTATTAAGGATTAGATGGAATAATAAATCTAATCACAGTTTTGTTTAAGAGTTGATTAATTCTTGTTTGCAAAAGACTTTGAGTTTTAAAAAATTATTAATTTCGTTCTTAAAACATTGAACATAGTCCATATTTGTTTATATCAAAATGAAACTATAATAATTATATTCTTTAAACAAGTTGAAAGTAAGAGATTTTATCTACGAAAGGGTCATAATCATATATGGAGGGGAGCATTATATTGATATTCCATCTTTTTTTGTACCATTTATTTATCTATTTATATTTGCAATTATTATACTTCCTTTGTTATTTTTTCTTATATTAGCCGTCCTACACCAAAACACACATTCTTTAAATCATGAATTTAAGAATCTTTAAATAAACATAATATATAGGTATTTTGTTTGACAAGAAGTTAAGTCTAATTTTTTGAATAATAATACTAAGTATTACTTTAAGTTTGTAAATGACCCTAATAACTAATCAACTTTGTATATTAATTAATTAAGAACTCCATCATCACCCAATAGTGAATATGAATTCAAAAATAGAGTGATCTTATTATTTGAACATTTTTCTGTTTGCATTTAATATATAATTAGAAGCGAAAGTAAGGAATTCAATTGAACTGACGTAATTCTTTCTCGCCTCTCCATTTACAAGTAGCAGAGTAATTGCATATGATAAATCTATTGAGATAAAGACAGAGGCAGATCCCGTACCCTTACAATAAAAGGGTCACTGGCCCCCGATAATGTAAAAAACAAAAAAAATATATGTATATATCTTAAATAACAATATATATATTTTGATATTGACACCCTAACACTCTAAACCTAGGCAGCCGTATCGGTCAATTTAGGGGGTAATACTTGACCTTTAATGTGCCGCGTAAGTTCGATCACTCTAAGCCTAGGCAGCCGCATTGGTCAATTTAGGGGGTAATACTTGACCTTTAATGTGCCGCGTAAGTTCGATCACTCTAAGCCTGGGCAGCCGTATTGGTCAATTTAGGGGGTAATACTTGACCTTTAATGTGCTGCGTAAGTTTGATCGTACTCTAGCATTTAAATTCTAGGTTTGCCTCCGTTTAATGATATATAGCAAAAATATAATATAGAAAATGTGGTGCTAATTTAAGCTTGCAGCAGTTCAGTATATTTTGACTTTATCTTTACATTAGAACGTCAAAACACAAATGACATAATGCGCCAGATGAGATGTTCCCTGTTGATAAGTAGTAGCCACCTTTTTGTAGGACGAATATGAGGAATATATGTTAAAGCAATGATGTTGAAGAGATTAGGTATTTGAATTTGAATAAAGCATAAAGCTCAATAGACAACTAATAAACCAATCATAAACAATGATGTCGCATGCCTGTACGATATTCCTGCAAAGCATTACTCTAATTTACAACACTTTAATTGAGTTTGAGCTTTAATCGCTAGTATTTTACACTAATATTGTATTTTATGCATTGTAGGAGTGATTCCGAGCTATGTACATGTTATAGAATGAATTCAAGTGATCTGGAGCTTTAAATTTTGAGTAAAAGTTCAAGGAATTAAGCCAAAATCGTATTTGTGGGTCAACGGATGATGGTTAGAGCGAACGAAGACTCCAGAAGGCAGATTGCGCACTATATAGTAAAATAGACATAACGTTTTACTCCGAACTCCATTTTGGCTCCATAATATATGGTTGGAAAACTAACTCAAAGGGCTACAGCTTTTGTGTTTTACATTTTTTCAAATATGGAACGGAACAGGGTGAAACATGTGCAATAGCGCGCCCAAATGCGCTGCAACGCTAAACAATGCGCTGTCTAAGGCACAACATCAGCAAAAATGCGCTGTCAAATGCGCTGCAGCTCTAGTTAAGCCCGAGAAAAGTGTCAGTTTTTTCACCTTGGAGAAGGTATAATTGTTTGAGCCCAACCCTACTTGGTATATATACATAGGAGAACGTTTTTTGGGAAAAGTTTTGGACCAAGGAAGAGCGCAGAGCCGCCGTGGAGGCCGGGTTTCATCTTTTCTTCTACCAAACTTAGTCTTTTTATGTTTCTTTGTTTGATTTGTTATTTTGATACCATATCTATGTGGAGCTATACTTCATATTCTAGGGTTGTGGTTCTTTCATGACTATTGTTATTCGGATATTAATTTTGATTTCTTAGATTATCATATAAGTTTATTTATTCAATCTTGCACTTAATTATTTGATTGCTTGGTCACCAATTGAATACTATCTACGAATCTAGAGTTGAACTCGAAAGTGAGAATTCTAGATTGCATATAGGGTTGAGTAGAACAAGTTCTTGAACCTGGGCCTCAGGGAATGAATTTGCAAGTGAGATGGACATATATCAAATTGCCTTGCTTGGTTGATTTACGGTAATTATAAATATGTTCTTGTTGATTCTAACTCCATAGACATATAAGCGTTAGGTTAGCTTGAATAGGCGAGTAGGAACTCGACAAATTCTTATGAGTAATATTAACCCCGTCAACCAATAAACTATATAAATTAGTTAGTTAATTCAATTGAAGAGTACAATAGGAATGTTAGATAATCCATAACCCAAGATCATTTTCATTACATTTATATGATAAAAATCAGCTCTTTCTCTTTTTTAAAAGTGAATTATTTATTTTTATTTATTTAATTAGTTTAGAATCAAATACTTCTTGGTTTAATTCGTGTATAAATAATTATGATAGTCTAATTTAGTTAATAGTTAATCACAAGTTCTCGTGGGATCTACATCCGACTTTTAGTCACTTTATTACTTGACGACCGTGTGCGCTTGCGTGTGCGTTTGGACGCAACAAGTTTTTGGCGCCGTGTGCGTATATGGTCGAAATCAGGTATGCTTCGATTTCGTAGACTTGAAGAGTTGCTTCAAGAAAAGCTCAAAACAGACCTTGCTCGAGCCCGATAGCTAAGTATAGAGCTTGAGGATCGAAGTGCTCGGTGAATATCAAGGCCGAGTATGAACAATCTCGAGAAAGGCATAATCCGAATGTTGAGATACTAGCAATAAATCGAAGGTCACAGTTGAAATCTCATAATAGATAAAGGGGAGTCCATTCATTTGTAAGATACGTTTTGACAGAAAATATAATACATACGCTTTATTCTCTGGCTATTTATCATTGTTCATCGGAGTTGCTTTGTAACTTGCTATTCATACTATTCCACATCGAGGTTGTCATAGCTATTCATACTATTCCACATCGAGGTTGTCATAGCTCGACGATGAGATTGGGCTTGCGCACTTGTTTGAATTATTTTATTCCTCAATTTATATATTTAATTCACTTTTTATCAATTGGTATTGGATTAAATCACATATCTTTAAAACCACAATATAAGTTTAATTGTTACTCGAATTTTAGGGCAAACAGTTTGGCGCCCACCATGGGGCTAAGAATAATAGTGATTGTTTCAGTGTTGATTCTGATAACACGAGTTATTTTTACACTTATTCTTGCAAAGAATTTTTGTTCTTATGTTAAAACATGTCAAACTCACAAAATGCACTTGTACATGGTGATGATGGTCTTAGATTTCATGGGGAAAATAATAACGTAATTGCTCCAGGAGCCGAGGTGACACTGGCTAATCTCGAGGGAGTGCCGATCATCGATTCAGTCTATATCATTTCGCACATTACTTTGAATGCAGAAAATATAGAAAATAAGTAAACTTAAAATATCTGAAAAATAACATCAATTGTCATTGTCATATTTATTTATTTGTTACTTTTTCAAATATTAATATTGTTTTTTTTTTTGTTTTTCGCATACGCTACAGGTGCATATATTAGGAAAATGGAAATTCAGAATCATCCATCCATTACTTTGAATGTATACCACTTCCCTATCATTTTGTAATGTTCGAATAACAATATTTTGTGATTTTTAATGCAATACTGAAATGCTATCGAGTTACAAAAGATTAATGTTAGAAATTTACTTTATTTTATGTGATAATGTTTGACTCAGAAACGGCTCAATAAAATTAACAAACCTAAGGTCAATCTTTATTTATTAAATAAGACCTTAAACTTTTGTAAAATTTTTTTATATATATTCTTATTTAAAGTCTATTTTTTAGTTTATGGGATACAAAATTATTAATAATATAATTCTAATTAATTACTTCTGATTATTCCCATAATGGGAAATCCATTACATGCGCCCACAATCATATTTTCTTACACAATTTTTGGCACATTCGTTACAACGATCAATAGCAACCAGAAAAATTAAAGTATATCTAGGATATAAAAAATTGATGTTTTTGGTCAAGAAAATATTTTCTTTTTAAGACAATAAATTTAAGTTCCATAATATTATACAGGAACGAAAAAGACTTTTGTACGTAAAGAATAATTTGTCGGTAAATTAAGCATTAAATCCATAGTTGAAGTTTAGAAGTATTCTGAGAGCATCTTTTGGTATTGTATTTTTATGACTTCCAAATATTTCCAGCTCTAAATTTGTCTTATAATAGCAGCCATCGCCGCCCCTTTCCACCTCAAGTCCCCAACTAAATAATTTATAATTTTTTTATTTGGCCTTTTGTGTTCTATAATGAGATATTTGTACGAAAATTATATTTTTAATGATCAAGAAAATTGACGAAAAATGGTCTTTTATGTTTGGGTAGGTTTAAAATAATCCTTTAAATATACCGTTAAGCCATTAAATTATTTTAAAAATAAAAATTTTTGATCTCCGTCAAATATCTAACAAATTCCTCATGATAAATGTGAGGAGATTTAACAAAAATAACATTTGTGATAGCGATTTTTGTATTTTCTACTATATTTGGTCTATTTATGATGAGTGGTGCAATTTTCGTTTAGTTTAGGTGTCTAGTACAGTAGTTGTTGCGGAAGCCAAATGTATATAGTGTGAATGAGTCACAACTACTATACCAAAAATTATGGCAACCACCAAATAATAGATAAGACAATAAAGCAACAATAAATAAATACCAGAATTTAAGAGGTTCGACTAATTTTGCCTAGTGCTCGGACACAACCAATATTTTATTCCACTTCAAAATACAAGTGAAGTAATACTAAAAAGAGAAGATACAAATGCCTTAAGAAGATAAGAAGGCAAATGAGAGGTGTATCTAAATCCTAAACATTAGGCCTTCTTTTATAGGTGAAATTCCCATCCACATTTTGAGAACCATCGATGTGGGACAATTGCAATTTTGGCAATCAACAAATCTCCACCTTGGCAAAATTCCACATCTTTAATTTTCTCTCTATAATAAATTTTGGTCGTGTCTTCATCTTCAATCTTCAGGTTCAACAATGTTGATCAAATCCAAATAATGTTGAAACTTGATCGCAGTCACCACTTTTGTCAGCATATCAGCAGGATTCTCCGTAGTATGAATTTTCTTCACCGTGACTCCACCTTCTTCTATGATTTCTCGTACGAAATGATATCGAACATCAATGTGCTTCGTCCTTGCATGATAAACTTAGTTCTTCGCTAATTGAATAACACTTTGACTATCACAAAAAATTATGATACGGTTTTGTTCAACACCAAGCTCCTTTAGCAACCCCTGAAGCCAAATTGCCTCCTTCACAGCTTTTGTAATAGCCATGTACTCTGCCTCTGTTGTAGACAAAGCAACTGTTGACTGTAAAGTAGATTTCCAACTAACTGGTGCTTTTGCAAAAGTAAACACATAACCAGTAGTTGATCTTCGTTTGTCTAGATCACCCGCAAAATCTGAGTCACAATATCCAACTACAGACTGATTGTCTTCCTGCTCAAAAACTAATCCAACATCTACAGTATTATGAATATACCGTAGAATCCACTTCACAACTTGCCAATGCTCCTTTCCTGGATTATGCATATATCTGCTAATAACTCTAATAGCTTGTGAAATGTCAGGTCTCGTACAGATCATTGCATACACCAAGCTACCAACAACATTTGCGTATTGTACCTTTGACATATACTCTCGTTCAGCTTCATCCTTTGGCGACATTGTAGTACTTAACTTAAAATGGGGAGCAAGTGGAGTACTAACTGGCTTAGTCTTGTCATCTATGCCAAAACGTTGTAGTACTCTCTTCAAATATTCTTTTTGAGATAAATAGATTTTCTTTGAACGTTTATCTCTTATTATCTCCATGCCAAGAATTTTCTTCGCCTCACCTAGATCCTTCATCTCGAACTCCTTCTTCAGTTGAATCTTCAACTTATCAATTTCTTCCGAATTCTTGGAAGCTATCAACATAACATCAACATATAGGAGAAGATATATAAAGAAACCATCTTTAAGCTTGCGCAAATACACACAATGATCGTATTTGCTTCTTTTTTACCCTTGCTGCAACATAAACTTGTCAAATTGATGGTACCATTGTTTAGAAGATTATTTCAATACGTACAATGATTTTTCAAGTTTGCACATCATATTTTCCTTTCCAGCAACTTTGAATCCTTCTGGCTGAGTCATATAGATTTTCTCCTCCAAGTTTCCATGTAAAAATGCAGTTTTTTACATCCATCTGAACTAGTTCCAAATCTAACTGTGGTACCAAAGCCAACATAATTCTAACAGAGGAATGTTTTTACAACTGGAGAAAATACTTCATTATAATCAATTCCCTCCTTTTGACCATATCCTTTGGCCGCCAATCTTGCTTTGTAGCGAACATCTTCTTGGTTAGGAAATCCTTCTTTCTTTGCAAATACCCATTTGCACCCAATTGCTTTCTTTCAATTCGGGAGATTGGCCAATCTCCATGTATGATTCTGATGAAGGAACTGTATTTCATCATTCATGGCAATCCTCCACTTATATTTTTCTGAACTTTAGACCGCATCTTTATACGTGGTAGGAACATCATCAGCTGCAATTACGGTTGCACAAGAAACTGTCTCTATGAGACGAACAAGTTTTGTTATTTTCCTTTTTGTCCTGCTGGTTTCTATTGATTCAAGTTGTTGTTGAGGTTCCTGAGTTAGGAATCTCCTCTACTGGCTCTCCTTCTAGAGGATAATCTTCATTTGTTTCCTCCTCTGCTTCTTGTGTAGGAAAAATAAATTTTCCCTCAAACTCCACCTGCTTAGAAGCACTATCATCTTGTTTGGTATCTTCATTTGTTACCTTGTTTACCATAGAAGTTTCATCGATGGTAACATCCCTGCTGAATATTACTTTTTTTGTCATATGACACCATAAGCGATATCCTGTGACGACCCAAAGGGTCATCACTTGTTTTATTAAGCATTACGAGCTTTGGAGGTCTTGAAAACCTCATTTATAGTTGCCTCGATTTGCGTGCACAGTCCGGGCACAAAGCTGGAAAATATTTATGTTGAAATATGTGAAATATGTGAAAAAGTTGAAGAATTTTGATATTAATATTGATATGGTTGACTTTGGTCAACGTTTTTGGTAAACGGACCCGGATCCGTGATTTGACGGTCTCAGAAAATCCGTAGAAAAATATGGAACTTGGGCGTATGCCCGGAATTGAAATCTGAGGTCTAGAACCCCGGTAAAAGAATTTTTCTGTTAAATTATTTTCTGAAAATGTTTAAGGAAAATGAAACTGAATTTTTATTAAAAAGTACTGGTATCGGGCTCGTATTTTGGTTCCGACGCCCGGTACAGGTCATATATATTGGTTAAGCGCTTCCTGTAAAGTTTGGTTGAAAACGGACGTCGTTTGACGTGTTTTGGCTTTAAATTGGAAATTTTGGAAGTTATGAAATTTTGAAAGAATTCTTGAGATTTAAGGCTCAATTCCTTGATTTTGATGTTATTTTGGTGATTTGATCGCGCGAGCAAGTTCGTATGATATTTTTGAGTCAGTGTACATACTTGGTTTGAATCCCCGAGGGCTCGGGTGAGTTTCGGATAGGTAACGGGATGGTTTTGAACTTGGAAATGCAGCAGAATTTCTGCAGTTTTTGCATAGAGATTTTCTTCTTTGCGATCGCATAGGTGTAGTTGCGATCGCGTAGAGCAAAGTTTAGGAGTCCCGAAAATCCTTCTATGCGATCGCATTATTGTTCCTGCGATCGCATAGCTTGCCATTTTTCCTTTACGCGATCGCATACCATGTAATGCGATCGCATTGTGTAAAAAGCCAGCCCCTTATTTCTCCTCTATGCGATCGCATAATGAGTGTCCTGCGATCGCATAAGGTAGCCTGCCCATTCTATGCGATCGCAACTTCTTCAATGCGATCGCAGAGTACAAATGACTTTACTCAATGCGATCGCATCAGTAGCTCCGCGATCGCATAGAACACATTTTCGCCCAGTGAATTAATACCCAAAATAGAACACTTACGGGATTTAATCCCATTTCTGTTCAACTCTCTTCTCCACAGCTCCTTGGACGATTTTTGAGCGATTCTTCATCAAACTTCTTGGTAAGTGATTCTTAACTCGTTTTCTTCATTTTCCATCAATATTATTTGAATTCCTAAGCCTAATTAGGTGTAAATGGGTAGAAAAATTGAGAATTTAGTATAGTAAGGGTTTTCAATGAATTTACGATCTAGACTTCGTTTTGAAGTCGAACTTAAGAACAAATTGTATATTTGAACTCATGGAGGATTGGGTGAACTTATTTTGGTTCGAAACTTGAGTTTCGATTATGTGGGCCCGGGGTCGATTTTTACTATTCCGGGTAGAATGTTGTAAAAATCATATTTAGCAATATGAACTAGTTTGTTAAGTAGAATTGATGATATGAAATCAATTGTGTATAGATACGGTTGGATTGGAGTCAAATTCGAAAGGAAAAGGCATTGCTACGGATTGAATCGTTCGTGAACTTTCGAGGTAAGTGTTTGTTCCATCCTAGTTTGTAGGAATAGGAATTCAGTTATGAATAAATTGTTGATTTAGAGTTATTGGTGTTATGCCGGTAATGAAGATAAATTGTTGAAACTATTATAAATTATTGGTTTAAAAACCGGTAATAATAAATATGGTTGATATAGAGATTATTGGCTAAATGCCGGTAATATATATATAATTATGAAATGGGATCGTGTGGTACGCCGACCACTTATATAATAAGAAATGGGATCGTGTGGTACGCCAACCACGAAGTGATTTAAATCTTGGCATTGGCCATAGTTGCCGGTAGCCTTTTGATATATTTGGGAGCGGGTGGTACGCCTACCACAAGATATAATTATTGATATATTTGGGAGCGGGTGGTACGCCTACCACAAGATATAATTATTGATATATTTGGGAGCGGGTGGTACGCCTACTACAAGATATAATTATTGATATATTTGGGAGCGGGTGGTACGCCTACCACAAAATATAATTACTATGATAATTGGGAGCGGGTGGTACGCCTACCACAAGATATAATTACTGTGATAGTTGGGAGCGGGTGGTACGCCTACCACAAGATATGAAATGAAAGAGGAATTGAGACATGGAAGTAAGATTTATTATGTTGATTAGATTATTCTGGATATCGTGAGTTATTGACTGTTATTTCAGAGCAGAGTATTTCCTTATAAATGTATTGTATATATATATATATCTATATTGCAACTGTACATGTTTATGTGGGTGACTGGCCTTAGCCTTGTCACTAGTTCGCTGGGATAGGCCATGCACTTACCAGCACATGGGGTCGGTTGTGCTGATACTACACTCTGCGCTCTTTTTGCGCAGATACAGGTTACGGATAGCAGCAGCGGCAGTAGCGACTTGTGGATTTTCCGACTACTGAGACTACGAGGTAGCCTTGCAGGCGTCCGCGGGACCCGTTGTCTCTTCTATCAATGCTTTTCATTCTGTTATCTCATGTAATCAAGATAAACAGTTTGTATTTTCTTTCAGACAATTATGTGTATTATTCTTAGAAGTTCGTGAGTATTGTGATACCAGTCTTGGGTAGTGTATCATGTTTGGGTTTTCTTTATCATATTTGACTAAGTTTTCCGCTAATTTTGATTATTCCGCTGTAATTTATATGTTTTTAATAATAAGTCTTAATAATTAATGGAGATGTAATTAATATTTGGCTTGCCTAGCTTCCATTTAGTAGGCGCCATCATGACCCCGATGGTGGGAAAACCGGGTCGTGACAAGTTGGTATCAGAGCACTAGGTTGCACAGGTCTCACAACTCACGAACAACCTTAGTAGAGTCTGAGGGATCGGTACGGAGACGTCTGTATTTATCCCCAGAGGCTACGGAGTTAAGAAAATATTCCCTTCATTCTTTCCTATCGTGCGAGTTTGTTCTTCAAATGTTATGTTGAATTTCTACTCTTGTCTTCCCACGAATGGCGAAGGCATGTACTGCTTCTTCAGCCGACAATGGCATAGGCTGGTGATAGATCAACGATGCCTTCAGAAGTTTCACGGAGTTTCGGATAAGTTTCACCAAACTCTTCGCTATCTCCTTCAGTGGTGCATCTTTTGAGAACCCAGGGTAAATTATTGACTGTTGCTATGAGATATTGCAGAATGCGGGAATAGTTGAAGGTGAGAGGGTTGATTTCTATTGTGTAGGTAGCGAGTGAATTAGTGGAAACATAATGTATTTACTAACCGGCTGTGGTTTTAATGGACCTTGACGTCTGGTTGATTTATTCGAAGTTGTGAAGGATAATTATTGTGGACTATCAGATGTTGTGACTTTGACGTATAGCCAAAAGCACTATTAGTGAATGGACCGAATGGCCATTTTTATGTCAGTTTTGGCTTGGAATGTATACATATGGTATGGAAAGGTTCCCCAAATAAATTATGCATGTTTGAGGCTTAGTACTCTGCAGGGGGTAAGAATCGGCCCAAAGAGTAATAAAGAGTATATGAGCAAAAGAGGTAATTGGTCGTCAATGTTTGTGACAAGCCTATGAAGAGGGCAGACTGGCCATACGACATTACCTACTCAATCCAATTTGTAGAAATGTTTGGAGGAGTTACCTCCCTGACACTTTGAAAGGTGTGGTATGTACGATCCTGAACGATCATGTCAGGTTATTATGACAGTATCCGAATATGTTGTCATGTCCAATAAGTTAACTGGGCCTCAAAGGAATTGTTGTGAATGTGGCAGATTGGAGAAATATAATTTATGAAGGCACTCAAGCTACGTGCCCCATTGCAGTCAATACTCAACTCACATGACCAGCTAGAGTTAGGGGTCAGGATGTTAAAGGCGGAGGTGAGACTCCTAGAGGTGGAGATCTAGTTAATGATATAATTTCTATGGTGTGACTGAGGTCACTACACCAGATGATGTTATCACATGTACAATTCTGATTGTTATAAAAGGAACATTTTTCCTCAATTTGATTTGATCTTTGAAGAATTGAGGCAAGTCCTCTTAATATGCTCCTCTCATGAGTGAGCTTCGTAATCATCAAATCTACATATGTGAATACTCACGTTGTGCTATTAAATGGAGGTAATTATCTCTATTATTATGTATTGGTCACTAGGAATATTGATTGTCACACCTCCTTTTTCCGCACCCGCGAGAGCGCGATGGAGTTTTTCCAATCGAAGGACAATCAAAACGGGATTCGTTTATTAAGAGATTTAGAGTCGCCACTTGGGAGATTTAAGGTGTCCCAAGTCACCGGTTCGAATCCCGAATCGAGGAAAGGTTTGACTCCATTTAACAGTCCGCGAACCAGAAATCCGGATAAGGAATTCTATTAACCCGGGAGAAGGTATTAGGCATTCCCGAATTCCGTGGTTCTAGCACGGTCGCTCAACTGTCGTATTTGGCTTATTTATGATGAACTGTATGCATTTTTTGTCACTGTAAATTTCAAAGATGAACTACTAAAAATCAAAAGATTGTTTCAACTCAAAACACCACACAACCTAATTATCTAAACTAGCAGTCTATCATATTTGTACAATCTGTTATTCTCACATTTATTAATTTGGTTCCTTCTCACTTAAACTCACAGGATTAACACTTAACAATTTCCATCACAACAACAAAGAGAATAAACACTTGTATAACTAACAATAAAGTAAAACTACTACAAAGTCATGTTCGTTCCCAAAGATTGCACCACCTTAAAACTCCAACATAATGAACCATCATCACTCATTACAACCGATTCAAGTTCATGAACTACACTAAGTTTCTCATTCCAACTATTAAGGACATAAACAGTAACATTAAATAATTACAAACAAATATTACCAACCTGAACTTTATTTAAAATAACATGATTCATATGTATTAAATCTGGATGAATGAGCAAATCAACATAACCACACCAAGCAAAAGGTGAGCTCAAACATGAATCCATTAAAACAAACCGCGAGACCAAGTTAACTAGGACTACCTAATGAAATATAAACAGAGCAACAGCTGAACCAAAACCATTCAATAAACTAGCAAAACGGAAACGGAAGTAAAATAAGTATAGGGATGCACCTTTGCGCAATAACTTCCGATTAATGGAACTCCGAGTTTATATTTCTTTTATGACGATCTCAAATCGAACCTCGACGGAAACTTGAACTACGAGCAGCAGCCTCGACGGATTGCACCTGAAAAACTTCTCACGTTCAAGTTACCATTTCCGTATGCCTGTGTGTGCTGCTGATCGTGTATAGCTGGAACGACGACGAGGCAGCTGCTGCGTCAATGGCGATGTGAGCTGTGTGGTCGGATTTACGATGAAGAAAATGGAGCAGAAAAGGTGGTCTACGGAATGAAGTGGCTGGTCGTTTGGACGGGACGTGAAGCAGCGGCTAGTTTGAGTCGTTTTTGGAATAGAGGAGATCGGATAGGTTAGAGATAAGGTACTGTGGAGCAATAGCTATGGAGTTTTTGGGTGAGATTCTAAGATGTTGCTGCCGTTTTTTTTTTTTTTGCTTCTGTTTCGTTCACTCCTCTTGATGCCGTCCAGACACAAAGAAAAATGAAGAAGTGCCGTTTTTTCTCCTCTCTCGACTACACACCTTCCTTTGTTTATAGACAATTCTTGAATCTCATTTCTTTTCCACCTTTCGTTTTTCTTTTGAATCCTCTTGCTGTCCGTTTTCGTTCCCCTCTTCTTCAAGAAGAAGATCCCTCTATATCTTTTTCCTTTTCTCCCTTCTTGTAGTAGTGTGCATGTGCATTTTGTCTCTTAGAATGTGTGTGCATGTGCATTTTTCCTCCCCATCCTCTTCACGTGAGTGTGTGCATGTGTTCCTCCTTTGTCTTTTGGTTAGAGGGGGTCACATGGGTTATGGGTATAGTGATGGGTGTGTTTTGTCTGTGTTCCCCACGTGTGGTGGACTCGGTTTATTACGGGTTAGGTCCGAAAATTATAAAACCGGGTAGTTTAAACCCGAATATTATTCTTTGCCCGGAACCGAGAATAAGAACACGGTGTTATTAATTAATCCTACGTAAGCAAAATAACTATAAGACTAATAATTAAAACAAAGTTATATTTTTCTTTCAAAATTAAAGTAACTACAAAAATGTTAATGCAATTATTTTTATTATTTTCGTTTTTATAAAAAGATATAAATATAAAGTACTATTTTTGTATTTTTTCAAGTTTAAAAATGACTACGAAACATTAATAAAAATATATTTTTGTTATTTTTCATTTTAAGGTAAAAGTAAAGTAAAAGAGTCAAATTTAGCTAAAATAGCTATATTAAAACTAAACTAAATATTTTACGCTACAAATATAGAAAATCTCGGGGAGGGTCAAAAATCACGTGTTTACAGCTGCCCCTCTTTGACTGAAAACACAAAGAGTTTTCAGACAAAGAACGACTAGACAAGTGTTTTTTGACCCGACCCTTATTCGGAGGGACTAAACTAAAAGAAGAGGAATGTGACCGAGCCCTTGTATCTGAGCTGCCTACATATCCTTGGCTATAAAGGAATCAGGCCACGTGTAGTTCAGAAGTGAGTGAGGAAGGGGTATACCGAGGTGGAGAGCCAGTCGAGGTGTCGTTCCGTCGAGGTTCCGTTCCATCGAAGTTCTGGTCCGTGGTCCTGCTATTACATCAAAAATCAAAACATGAGAAAGACTAACTAAGCCTATCAGCTACTAGTTACAAGATTCCTATCTATAAGTCTTCTGAAGCTTGATCTTGAGTATTGGTTGGTGCTTCACGCGGACTCTAAATTTGAACCTTGATACTTGCTAGTTGCAGGTGCTGCTTTTCGAATCAAGACCAGGTATACAGTGCTTGTGACCTCGGCCATGTCTTGAGCATGCCACATCTTTCATCAACTTCTGCATTTTGGATTGGCTTCATGCCTCTTTTTTTCTTTTTGTTTATTGTGACTAAACTTCTGTTGATCCCCTCGGACTGTTGACTCGCATTCTGGTTGCCTTCCTTCTGATTCATGCTGGGGATTTCCGTTACACTCTGCCGCTTTCCTTAACCAACTTCAAAAATAAATCGCCGCTCCATTCTTCAGGCGGGCTCCCTGACTTCAACTACAATTTCAAAATTAAATCGCCACTCCATTCTTCAGGCGGGCTCCCTGACTTCAACTACTACTTCAAAATTAAATCGCCACTCCATTCTTCGTGCGGGCTCCCCGACTTTCAACCACTACTCAAAATAAAATCGCCACTCCATTCTTCAGGGGGCTCCCCGACTTCAACTACAACTCCAAAATAAAATCGCCACCCCGTTCTCCAGGCGGCTCCCCGACTTCAACTACTACTTCAAAATAAAATCGCCACTCCATTCTCCAAGCGGGCTCCCTGACTTCAACTACAACTTCAAATAAAATCGCCACTCCATTCTCCAGGCGGGCTCCCCGACTTCAACTACTACTTCAAAATAAAATCGCCACTCCATTCTCCAGGCGGGCTCCTTGACTTCAACTACAACTTCGGAACTAGATCGCCTTCCTTTGCTTCTTGTACCATTTTATTCTTGCTGCATCGAATCTTGAACCATTACCTTGTTTCGGAACCGCTTTCCTCCTGGGTCGTGTTGCTTTCCCTCCTGACTGCTGGGGATATCTTTAGAATTGTTTACTTGCCTGCTGAGGATAATGATGCTCGGAAAATTTTCCTTCATTCCCTCATTTCCTTTGACTCATGCACTTGAATTTGCGCTGGGATCTCTTGTTGTAACTCTCTGCTTTATGGTGGGTTACTGGTTTCAAGACCTGCAATGTAAAGACTGAAGACTTGCCTTTTGTTATACAGGTAGGCGCCTGCTTTTAGTAGCAACTTTCGAATTAAAAATGCATTCTGGCAATAACTTATGAAATATGCAAAGGACAATGTAAAATAAAACAAACGTGAAATATCCTATTCGAGGGCGAATACTGCCATTGTCATCTCTATTCGAGGGCGAATACTCCTATCTTATCCTATTCGAGGGGTAATACTCCCATTGTATCCTATTCGAGGGCGTAATACTCCCATTGTATCCTATTCGAGGCGAATACCCCATTGTATCCCTATTCGAGGGCGAATACTCCCTTTGTATCCTATTCGAGGGCGAATACTCCCTTTGTATCCTATTCGAGGGCGAATACTCCCATTGTATCCTATTCGAGGGCGAATACTCCCATCGTATCCTATTCGAGGGCGAATACTCCCATCGTGATCTCTATTCGAGGCGAATACTCCCATTCGTATTCTATTCGAGGGCTGAATACTCCCATTGTATCAATGTATGAAAGTGAACAAACCTGAGACGTCCTGTTCGAAGGTGGACAAACCTGAAACATCCTATTTGAAGGTGGACAAACCTGACACGTCATCTTGAATTGCCTTCCTCGTTTCTTCGAGAAAATTTTCAACAACGGCAGAAAATTTTCTGCCCCAGTATTGGTGTTCTTCCTTGAGGCATGACTTTCTGCTATCAATAGCACTTTCTTTCCCTGTTTCAAATCAAAGAAAATTTGTTAGTTCAAAACATTGTGAGCGGCTGTGCCGCTCCTGTGGGGTGGTTTTTCCTTTTCTCCTTTCCCTCGCTCGGGGTTCCCAAAACATTGTTGGGGAATGATTTCATTTGCTGGAGATGATATTCCTGCTGGGGATGGGTTTTTCCGTTTATCCCTTCCCCGTTCTGTGTTTCTCAACTTGCTGGGGGTTATTTTGTAGAAGATGGGATTTCTTTTCTTCCTTTACCATTCTGTGTTGTCCGACCACCTCGGAACTTGCTGAAGATAACACTGTTGATGGATTTTCATTTCCTCAAAATTGGTGTTTCACTCTTCTTGAAGGCTGCTGAGGATGACACTGGTTCGAAGACCATTTCCCTTAAGACTTCCTTCTTCCTTAAATGGGTATTGACTTCCAGAAAATTTTCAAACTGAGAAGAAAATTTTCTGCCCCAGTTTGATAATCTTCTTTGCACCATACGTCAATGGCATTTCCTTGCCTTGCATAATAATTGGAAAGTCGGTGGCAAGTTTTGAAGTCATTTCTCACTATGTTTTGACTAGACTGACTTTGATGGAGAATTTTGACAAAAGGAGAAAGATAAAAATAAACAACAAATAGAAGACTGACTCTCTAACCAGAAACAACTATAAAACTTATCAAACGCGGATACCAACTCTACTGGTCATGACATGCACATATGGCCTATCCTCCGTCGTTAATTTCCTTTCATGATTTCTGTCTCATGATTTCCATCTGATTATCCCCTTTATTTGACTTGTAGTACCCGAATGGTTTTCACTTTCAAGCCTCTCTCATTTTGATTTTCTCTCAGCTTTCGTCGCCTTATGGTGCCTGTGAAGGTTTTCACCGGTAAGACTCTCTCATTTGTATCACTTTTAGCTGGGGATTGGGGTAAGATTCTCTCGTGTTTCCTTTCTGCTGGGAATCAGAGTCTTTTCTGCCGTGAATCAAAGTGTTATATTCTGATAGGATTCTCTCACTCGCCTGAAGCGGCATCTTTTGAAGACTGATCAGAAGGTCTTTCTTTGGACCGTAATGTGGGATTTGGATAGTGCTAGAAAGAAAGGATATTGAAGGCTCAAAACAAAATCAATTTTGGGTTCAAAATTTACAACCTTCGGACCTAAATTTATTTATAATCAACACACTTTTTCTTTGCCCCAGTTTTTACTTGGGGATTTTTATTTCTTTATTTACACTATGACCGAGCTGTGAAGCGCCTACGTATCCTCTTTAAGGAATCATGTCAAACGTAGTTCCCAATTCCTCTTTTTCGAATCTCTTTTTTCACACATTTTTCTTTTTCTTTTCTTTTCTTTATCTCCTTTTGTTGTTTTCTTTTCTTCCCTTTTTTTCTTGTCTTTCAAACCTGTGTTTCTAGTCTTTGCAACTAACTCCGAAGGAGGGGTATGAAAGAATTCAAAATTAAGGCTCAAAGGGTTGACGATGGATAAAGTGTTTGGATAGTAGAACAAAATGCCTTCGTCATTCCAATCTTCAAAACATGCCAAGTTCAAACAACATATTCACGACATCTTCTGTTTGTGCCCTGATTGATAACCGTGTCGTCCATTCGCATTTCATCTATCATTTTAAAGTATTGCTGGACGACATTTTCAATTCAGTATCACGAGCGAACCCCGTCTTAGCATAGCCAATTTTCCTTTAAGGGTTTGATTCGGGCTCCAAATAATCTCAAATCATTTTTATTTCTTTTTAAAATGACCTGATTATCTTCGAATTGCTTCATGATTAACCCTTAATATTAGGCCAAAGTTATGTGCGATGTCATGTCATTAGAGTCGGCGTTCGAACAAATGACAAATTTAAAGATAGAAAAACTAAACGAAAAAGACGAACTGGGTAATAAAAGACCAAAAGTTTCACTAAACGGAGAAGTGGTTCAAATACAATTAAGCAGGCAAAAATACAAACCTGAAACGAGACTTGATAAGACTAGGCAAACTGAAATGACCAAAAATGGAAAGATAAGAGGGTTTCACTTCAAAACAAGATCCGGGTCACAACCCCGAAAACAACCCGGACAAAAGAAATGACAACAAAACAAACCACCGAAGACTCCTCCCGATTACCAAGCATGACTTCTTATATGTTGGGTCTAAGGGTGAGCTGGCAATGGATTCTGATTAATGTTGGGTGCCTCTGGTGTCTGCACCTCGATCTTATTGGCGTCAATAAGATTTTGTACTGCATGTTTCAGTTTCCAACATTTCTCGGTATCATGTCCGGGAGCTCCTGAACAATACTCACAGCTTACTGAGCGATCCACATTTGGGGGTAGGGGATTTGGCAATCTTGTCTCAACAGGACTTAACAAACCTATCTGCTTCAATTTGTGGAACAGAGCAGTATAAGTTTCTCCCAACTCAGTGAAGGTTCTTTGTGTCTTTTCCTTTCTGAAGGCATGATTCCCTCGGAAACCTGGTCCTGGAGGGTTATTGTAAGCCCTTGGTGGTGGATATGTGTTTCGGGGAGGGTGATTAGGGTGATTTGGGTAGTAGGGTTTGGCTTGGTAGTGAGGTGAATGACCTTTCGATCTGGACCAAGTACCCTCCTCTACTGTTGCAACTTCTTCTTTTCTCTTCTTCCCGAATGCAACCCCTGTGCCATTCTGAATAGCTTGAGTTGTTGCTTTCAACGCGGCATAGCTCAAGATCTTATTGGACTTAAGTCCTTCTTCTATCTTTCCGCCCATTTTGACCACCTCATTGAAAGATTTACCAACCGATGTCACCAGGTGACTAAAGTAAGTTGGCTCCAGTGTCTGCAAGAAGTAATCTACCATCTCGTTCTCTCTCATCGGGGGATCTACCCTTGCTGCCTGTTCCCTCCAGCGGAACCCAAATTCTCTAAAGCTTTCGGCGGATTTCTTCTCTAACTTTAGCAATGATAAGCGATCGAGGATTATTTCAAGATTATATTGAAACTGGCCGATGAATGCTTGGGCCAGGTCATCCCATGTAAACCATCCGTTGGGATCCTGCCTGGTGTACCACTCTAGTGCAGACCCTCCCAAGCTCTGACCGAAGTAAGCTATCAGAATTTCATCTCGCCCTCCAGCTACTCGCATTTTGCTGCAGAAACCTCGGAGATGGGCTACTGGGTCACCATGCCCCTCGTATAGATCAAACTTGGGCATTTTGAACCCGCCGGGCAACTGGACATCTGGAAATGGGCATAGATCTTTGTAAGCAACACTGACTTGGTTGCCTAAACCATGCATATTCCTGAAGGATTGCTCCATGCTTTTGACTTTCCGAATAACTTCCTGCATGCTCCAAATGTTTCAGTTGTTTTTCCTGCTCGCCGGTTATCCCGAATCAGAGGCGTGAACGCGGCTCGTGAGCCTTGAAGCGTAGGCTTAGGATCATAACAATGATTGTCGTGTATTTGAAAAGTCGCTCCACCGGACGACTCTAGAAAGATAAAGTCGGAGGTGCCACGAAACAGTGTGATCGGAGGAGGAGTATTTTTGTTCAGCCGGTGAACTCGGGATGGCGGTGTTTCCTCTGATAATATGGATGGGATCGGTGCACTTGTCGAGGGATCAATAGGCGGACGCTCCGGAACCGGTGTAAGAGTAGGCGAGTTTGCGTGGCGATCGTCCCCTAGCCCAGAGCTAGGTGCATCTCTCGTTATTTGTTGTCTCAACCGATCCACCTCATCTTTCATTATCCGTATCTCTGTTTTCTCTCCATCGAGACTCTTGCCTGAACTAGACATGCTTGCTGGAATTGGCCCCTTTGATCTAGTACGGTAATGGTGATTGGCCGGAATATTCCGTCAAGCCAACCGCTAAACTTTCCGGAAATGCAACAAACTTGTAAGCTCGACGAGTTTAATGTGATATGTTATCACACATCGATGTAATGCACTTAGCCGGCTAACCATATATGTATTTGCTACATGCATCACTCCAGAAGCTTTTCCCTTTCCATTATCCTTGAAAACCTCTCTTGTTATTAACTTCCATTTTTTTTTTTTTTTTTTTATATATATATACATATACAGTTGTGGTCGAATCTTATGGAGATTGCCTACGTATCGTGACCCCGCATGAATCAGACTAAGCGTAGTTCTTGCAAATTAATGCAAGAAATAAAGAGATGTTTATTTGATTATTATTTTTTGAATAAAAATTGTACAAGTCGACTCCAACTACAAACTTGTGTAGGAGATTTCTACAAGAATAAGAATATTTTTGGTGTCACTTACGACTATTTCTACAAAATTGGCCACATAATGGCTTATTTGACAAAATGACTATTTTTTGCAAAATTTATTTAAGAAAGATAAAACTTGAAATTTTTTTTTTCTGTGGCCCATGGGGCATCGTTCGGCATCACCATAAACCAACGGCTATGGCCTTGCAACATTTCCACAAGGAATATTTCAAGGCTGTGCCCGCAAATTATTAAAAAATGATTCAAAGTGGGTATTTTTGCAAAAAATAGTCTTTCGGCGTCCTTTCAGAACATTCGGCTATTTGCAAAAACGGCATCACTTTGATTTTATTGAAAAAATTAAACACACAATTTTTTTTGATTTTTTGAAAGGTGTGGTTGGACCCGATGAGGGTTGCCTACGTATCCCACCTAATGGGGAGAATCAAACCAGCGTAGTTCGGTCAAATGAAAAAAACTACATCTTTAAAGAAAACAAACTATTTATTATTTTTTCACACATTTTTTTTTTTTTTTAAGTTTAAAACAAATTTTTTTTTTTTAGTAAAAAAAAACAAACTATTTTGAAATCACATATTTTTTATTTTACAACAAACGTTTTTTTCTTTTTTAAGTAAAAAAAAACAAACTATTTTGAAACTATTTTTTTTATTTTGATCAAACATTTTTTATTTTACAACAAACGTTTTTTTTTTCTTTTTAAGTAAGTAAAAAAAACAAACTATTTTGAGACTATTTTTTTTTTCATTTTCCTCAATATAAAAAAAACGGTTAGCCTGCAAGTCTGAAGCAAATATATGCATAAAACAAACAGGATGCAGCAGGATGGTCTTTTCATTTCAGGTCACCTGTCCTAGACGGACCCAACCCCTGTGTTGAGTCCCCTAAGTCAAATGCAACATGATGCAAATAAACGTTCCTACTAGGGATCCGGCATGAAGCTTTGTTATTTCTAGGTTTAAAAACCTGGGTTTATTGTTCTAGACCTGGCTTACCCGAGCGGACAACTCGAGCCGAGGAGGAGGCAGCAACCCGGGAATACAGAAGCTTCACCGGTTTTGCAACTTATCCAAACCTCGTTCTAAGGTGGGAATTAGACACAATACAGAAAAGAAGTCACACGAAGTGCACCCTTCTTCATGATTTAGAAGACTCAGAGAGGAGATCGGTTTCGGCACAATTTATATGTACAGTTCAAAAAATATCAAAGCGATAAAAATATCATTTTGCACATTAATACAAACATATAATAAAATCAGATAATAAATAAGCCAAATACAACAATTATTCCAAGCTCGAATTCTTAAACCCTCAACCAGTGGTTCTCGGTTTGCATTATAGGAATATTGATTGTCACACCTCCTTTTTCCGCACCCGCGAGAGCGCGATGGAGTTTTTCCAATCGAAGGACAATCGAAACGGGATTTATTTAATTAATTCAGAGTCGCCACTTGGGAGATTTAAGGTGTCCCAAGTCACCGGTTGAATCCCGAATTGAGGAAAGGTTTGACTCTATTTAACGGTCTGCGAACCAGAAATCCGGATAATGAATTCTATTAACCCGGGAGAAGGTATTAGGCATTCCCGAGTTCCGTGGTTCTAGCACGGTCGCTCAACTGTCGTATTTGGCTTATTTATGATGAACTGTATGCATTTTTTGTCACTGTAAATTTCAAAGATGAACTACTAAAAATCAAAAGATTGTTTCAACTCAAAACACCACACAACCTAATTATCTAAACTACCAGTCTATCATATTTGTACAATCTGTTATTCTCACATTTATTAATTTGGTTCCTTCTCACTTAAACTCACAGGATTAACACTTAACAATTTCCATCACAACAACAAAGAGAATAAACACTTGTATAACTAACAATAAAGTAAAACTACTACAAAGTCATGTTCGTTCCCAAAGATTGCACCACCTTAAAACTCCAACATAATGAACCATCATCACTCATTACAACCGATTCAAGTTCATGAACTGCACTAAGTTTCTCATTCCAACTATTAAGGACATAAACAGTAACATTAAATAATTACAAACAAATATTACCAACCTGAACTTTATTTAAAATAACATGATTCATATGTATTAAATCTGGATGAATGAGCAAATCAACATAACCACACCAAGAAGCAAAAGGTGAGCTCAAACATGAATCCATTAAAACAAACCGCGAGACCAAGTTAACTAGGACTACCTAATGAAATATAAACAGAGCAACAGCTGAACCAAAACCATTCAATAAACTAGCAAAACGGAAACGGAAGTAAAATAAGTATAGGGATGCACCTTTGCGCAATAACTTCCGATTAATGGAACTCCGAGTTTATATTTCTTTTATGACGATCTCAAATCGAACCTCGACGGAAACTCGAACTACGAGCAGCAGCCTCGACGGATTGCACCTGAAAAACTTCTCACGTTCAAGTTACCATTTCCGTATGCCTGTGTGTGCTGTTGATCGTGTATAGCTGGAACGACGACGAGGCAGCTGCTGCGTCAATGGCGATGTGAGCTGTGTGGTCGGATTTACGATGAAGAAAATGGAGCAGAAAAGGTGGTCTACGGAATGAAGTGGCTGGTCGTTTGGACGGGACGTGAAGCAGCGGCTAGTTTGAGTCGTTTTGAATAGAGGAGATCGGATAGGTTAGAGGTAAGGTACTGTGGAGCAATAGCTATGGAGTTTTTGGGTGAGATTCTAAGATGCTGCTTGTAACGACCCGGCCCGTCGTTACGTTCACTCCTCTTGCTGCCGTCCAGACACAAAGAAAAATGAAGAAGTGCCGTTTTTTCTCCTCTCTCGACTACACACCTTCCTTTGTTTATAGACAATTCTTGAATCTCATTTCTTTTCCACCTTTCGTTTTTCTTTTGAATCCTCTTGCTGTCCGTTTTCGTTCCCCTCTTCTTCAAGAAGAAGATCCCTCTATATCTTTTTCCTTTTCTCCCTTCTTGTAGTAGTGTGCATGTGCATTTTGTCTCTTAGAATGTGTGTGCATGTGCATTTTTCCTCCCCATCCTCTTCACGTGAGTGTGTGCAAAAGTCATGGGTCTTCACGTGGGTTTCAAGAATTATGGGTTTCTATCTTGTGCTTCGTCCGTGTTCCCACGTGTGGTGGACTCGGATTATTATGTGCTAGATCTGAAAATTATAAAACCGGTTAGTTTAAACCGAATATTAGTCTTTGCCCGGGACCGAGAATAAGAACACGGTGTTATTAATTAATCCTACGTAAGCAAAATAACTATAAGACTAATAATTAAAACAAAGTTATATTTTTTTTTATATTTTTCTTTCAAAATTAAAGTAACTACAAAATGTTAATGCAACTATTTATTATTCGTTTTTATAAAAAGATATAAATATAAAGTACTATTTTTGTATTTTTTCAAGTTTAAAAATGACTACGAAACATTAATAAAAATATATTTTTGTTATTTTTCATTTTAAGGTAAAAGTAAAGTAAAAGAGTCAAATTTAGCTAAAATAGCTATATTAAAACTAAACTAAATATTTTACGCTACAAATATAGAAAATCTCGGGGAGGGTCAAAAATCACGTGTTTACATTGATGAGGTCAAAAGTGACTTTATATTAATTATTACAATGGGAATGAATTCCTGAAGTAACTATTTTAAATGGTTAAATTGTATACCATGTCGGTATGAGGGTTCTTTTATGTCGTGATGCTCTTTGACGGACAATAGTTGAAAAGAAGAAAGAAAGGAAATGAAAAACATCAGTGGCACAATGTGCAAATGCTTGTGATTTAGAGTGGAGGATGAGATCCTCATAATTTGTATAACGTGAAAATATTCTTTTTAAAAACCGAGCTGCAAGCTGCGGTGATTATTATATGCGGACAAGGTCCTGGTGGTGAAAAGTTTGTGTTTAAAATTTTCCCTTTTTGGAAGTAAAAATCTAGCATAATATACTAAATTTGAGCTATGCCTGTTAGGATTATTTGACAATCCTTGCACAGTTTCTATTCATATTTAGCCATTTCTATTTTGTGACCGTTGAGTTCTAGACTTTGAGATGAGCACCAGGTAAGGACAAATATGACGCATTAATTCGACAAAGTAATCATGAGGTTTCCATACCTCACTGTGAGTAAAGTAGGAGTTTTGGAATAAGATATTTGATAACAGGGTTAATTGACAATGTTGTAATTTAAGAACAACTCTTATGGCCAGACTTCAGAGCCATGGATATGTACATACGCATGAGGTGTTCGTGCCTTATTTAGACTTGTTCGTTGTAGTCTTCATTGTTTCCATATTGACCTACTCCAGAGTCGAGAAGATCATGAGCAGCACCTGAGGACCGTGCTTCAGACCTTGAGGGAGAAGAAGTTATATGAAAAGTTTTCAAAATGTGAATTTTGGCTAAGTTCGGCGACATTCTTAGGCCACATGGTTTCGAGTGAGGGTATTCGGTAGATTCGAGGAAGATAGAGGCCATGCAGAGTTGGCCCAGGACTTCTTTAGCTACAGAGATCCACAATTTACTTAGCTTGGCGGGCTACTACTATCGCTTCGTGGAGGAACTTTCATCGATTGCGGCCCATATTACTAGATTGACCCAAAATTGGTGCCCCATTTCAGTAGATAGAGAAATGTGAGGCGAGCTTTTAGAAGCTCGTGACAGCTTTGACTTCAGCCCCAATCTTGATGTTGCCTACTGGTTCGGGGTCTTATGCTGTCTATTGTAATGCCTTGAGAGTTGGCCTTGGAGCGGTGTTGATGCAAGACGGTAGGGTAATTGCCTACACGTCCAGACAGTTAAAGATACATGAAAAGAATCGCCCTGTCCACGGCATTGAGTTAACTGCTATTATTCATGCCTTGAAGATCTAGCATCATTATTTGTACTGAGTGCCTTGTGAGATCTATACTGACCATCGGAGTTTGCAGCACTTACTCAAGTAGAAGGACCTGAATATGCGTCAGAGGAGATGGTTAACGTTGTTAAAGGATTATGATATTAATATCTTATATCACCCCGGCAAGATCAACGTGGTAGCAGATGCCTTGAGCCGCCGGGCGGAGAGTTTGGGTAGTTTGGCATATTTACTAGCTTCAAAGAGGCCTATGGTGATGGATGTTCAGGCCTTAGCCAGCCAGTTTGTGAGGTTGGACCTTTCGGAGCCCAGTCGGGTTCTAGCCTGTATGGTTTCCCGGTCTTCCTTATTTGATCGTATCAGGGAGCGACAATATGATGATCCTCATTTGCTTGTCCTTAAGAACAACGTCCAGCGTGGAGATGCCAGGGATGTGACTATCGGAGATGACCGGGAATTATGGATGCAGTGCCGGGTTTGTGTGCCCAATATTGTTGGTCTTCGGGAGTTGATTCTAGTAGAGGCCCATATTTTACGGTATTCCATCCATTCGGGTGCTGCGAAGATGTATCAGGATTTGAGGCAACACTATTGGTAGAGGCGGATGAAGAAAAATATAGTTGGTTATGTGTCTAGATGCCTCAACTGCTAGCAGCTGAAGTATAAGCAGCAGCGCCCGGGTGGGTTGCTTCAGCAGATAGAGATTCCAAAGTGGAAATGGGAGCGCATCACCATAATTTTGTATCTGGACTCCCACGGACCTTGAAGAAGTTTGATGCCATTTGGGTCATTGTGGATCGATTGACCAAGTCCGCTCATTTCATTCAGTGTGTACCACTTATTCATCGGAGTGGTTGGCAAAGATTTATATCCGGGAGATTGTCCGTCGCATGGTATTCTAGCTTTTATTTTTTCGGATAGAGGTACTCAGTTTACATTGAAGTTGTAGAGAGCCGTGCAGCAAGAGTTAGGTACTCGGGTGGAGTTTAGCATAACATTTTACCCCCAGATGGACGGACAATCCGATTGCACTATTCATATTTTTGAGGATATGCTCAGTGCGTGTGTGATTGAGTTTGGAGGGTCTTTAGATCATTTCTTGTCATTGGCGGAGTTTGCTTATAACAACAGTGATGGGAGCGTGCAGGGAAGCTAGTGCTCTAGCTTACTCACTCCACGCATCCGGCTTTTTCATGCGTATCTATGCTTCAGAGATACCACCGGTGATCCCACACACGTGTTAGAGCCCCAAGATCATCTCAACTGGACAATGATCTATTCTATGCAGTGAGAGCTTCATAGCATTCTAGGACCGGTGCAGGTCTCGACAAGCTGAGGTCGAAGCAGTTATCCTTCTGCGTGTTCACGGGAGAGAGTCAGCCTCTGAGGTATTGACCGGGAGTCCGAGTCCGATACGCGGGAGCCGCTACCCACATTTGTTTCCCCACTCAGGTGCTTTCTTTTGTCCGTTCGAGACGAACGTTGTTTGGGAGGTGGAGATTGTGACGACCCAGTGGGTCATCACTTGTTTAATCATTCCGAGCTTGGGAGGTCTTGAAAACCTCATTTATAGTTGTCTCTATTTGCATGCGCAAACCGGGAAAGCTAGAAAATATTTATGTTGAAATATGTGAAATATGTGAAGCAAGAAATTTTGATATTAATATTGAGTGGTTGACTTTGGTCAACGTTTTTGGTAAAACGGACCCGGATCCGTGATTTGACCGCTCTCTGAAAATCCGTAGAAAATATGGAACTCTGGGCATATGTCCTGGATTGGAACCGAGGTCTAGAACCTAAGTAAAAGAATTTTTCTCATAAATTGTTTTTTGGAAATGTTTAAGGAAAATGAAACTGAATTTTTATTAAAAAGTCCATCGGGCTCGTATTTTGGGTTCCGACGCCCGGCACAAGTCATATATACTGGTTAAGCGCTTTCTGAAACTTTGGTTGAAAACGGACGTCGCCTGACGTGCGGCCTTAAATTGAAATTTTGAAGCAACGTATATTGAAAGATTCTTGAGATTTAAGGCTCAATTCCTTGATTTTGATGTTATTTTGGTGATTTGATCGCACGAGCAAGTCAGGCATGATATTTTTGAGTCAACAGGCATACTTGGTTTGAATCTCGAGGGCTCGGCGAGTTTCGATAGGTAACTAGATGCTTTGAACTTGAAACGCAAGAGCACTTCCCGTGAAGCTAATTGCAGAGATTTTTTCTTGCGATCGTGCAGTAGGTCATGCAATTATATAGAGCAAGTTTAGAGTCTCAGAAACTTCTTGCATGATCGCATTATTGCTCTCGATCGCGATAGCTTGCCATTTTTTCCTTTACGGATCGCATACCATGTAATGCGATCGTATCGTATAAAAGCTGCTACCTTATGTTTCCATTTCACGCATCGAAGAACCTTACGATCGCATAGTAGCTCGCTCATTCTATGCGATCGCAACTTTTCAATGCTATCGCAGAGTACAAATGACCTTACTCAACGCGATCGCATCGTAGCTCCGCGATCGATAGAACACATTTTCTAATTCCAACTTACCAAAATAGAACACTTACGGATTTTATCCCATTTTCAACAAAAACCTCTCTTCTTCTACTAGCTTGGCGATTCTGAGCGAACCCTTCTTCATACTTCTGGTAGTGATTCTTAACTCGTTTTCTTCATTTTCCATCAATATTATTTGAATTCCTAAGCCTAAATAGGTGTAAATGGTTAGAAAAATTGAGAATTTAGTATAGTAAGGGTTTTCAATGAATTTATGATCTAGACTTCGTTTTGGAGTCGAACTTAAGAACAAATTGTATATTTGAACTCATTGAGGATTGGGTGAACTTATTTTGGTTCGAAATTTGAGTTTCGATTATGTGGGCCCGGGGTCGATTTTTACTATTCCGGGTAGAATGTTGTAAAAAACATATTTAGCAATATGAACTAGTTTGTTAAGTAGAATTGATGATATTAAATCAATTGTGTATAGATACGATTGGATTGGAGTCAAATTCGAAAGGAAAAGGCATTGCTACGGATTGAATCGTTCGTAAACTTTCGAGGTAAGTGTTTGTTCTATCCTAGTTTGTAGGAATATGAATTTAGTTATGAATAAATTGTTGAATAAGAGTTATTGGTGTTATACCGTAATGAAGGTAAATTGTTGAAATTATTATAAATTATTGGTTTAAAACCGGTAATTATAAATATTGTTGATATAGAGATATTGGCTAATATATGTGTATATATATATATATATATATATATATATATATATATATATATATATATATATATATATATATATATATATATATATATATATTTATAATTTGGACCAGTGTGGCGCGCCGACCACCTATATAATAAGAAATGGGATCGCAGGTGTGACCGCCGACCACGTGATTTAAATTTATGGTATCGGCCATAGTCTGCTGTAATTCTATCGAGAGCATATTTGGGAGCCGGGTGGTACGCCTACCACAAGATATAATTATCGTTATATATTTGGGAGCTGGTGGTACGCCACCACAAAAGATATAATTATTGTATATATTTGGGGAGCGGGTGGCACGCCTACCACGATATAATTACTATGATAATCGGAGCTGGTGGTACGCCTACCACAAGATACAATTACTACGATAATCGAGCGGCGGTACGCCACCATCAGTAGTATAATTACCGTATAGTCGGAGCGGGTGTACGCCACCACGAAGACATGAAACGATATATGAATTGAGACATGAAGAAGATTTATTATGTTGATTAGATTATTCCGGATATCGTGAGTTATTGATTGTTATTTCTGAGCAGAGTCTTTCTATAAAACGTATCGTATATATATCTATATCTATATTGCAAGACTGCGACATGTTTACGCGGGTGACTGCCTAGGCTTGTCACTAGTTCGGGATAGTGCCACGCGGCTTACCAAAGACATGGGGCCGGTCGCAGCCGATACCACACTCGCCAGCCTTTTTGCGCAGATATGTGGTGCTGTGCCACGGACAAGAAAGCATTGCATAGCTGACTCGTGGATTTTTTCGACTACCGAGATCTACGTAGGTAGCCCTCAGCAGTCCGCAGCCCCGTTCGTTCCTTTCTATCTATGCTTATCTATTCGTTGTCTCATGTAATCGAGGATAAACAGCTTTGTATTTTCTTTCAGCACAATTACGGTGGTATTATTCTTAGAAGTTCGTGAGCATTGTGACACCACTGTAAGGCAGTATCATGCTTCGTTTTCTTTTATCATACTGGACCGTGTCTCCGCTAATTTTGATTATTCTACTGTTAATTTATATATTTTAATAAGAATTTGGTAATTAATGGAGATGTAATTACTTTATCGAAAGTAACATCCCTGCTAAATATTACTTTCTTTGTCGTAGGACACCATAAGCGATATCCTTTGACTCCAGAAGTAATCCCCATAAATATAGCCTTCTTTGCCCTTGGATCCAATTTTGACTCTGTCACATGATAATATGCAGTTGAGCCAAACACGTGCAAAGAGTCATAGTCTACAGCAGGCTTTCCATACCATTTTTCAAATGGTGTCTTGCCATCAATAGCAGCAGATGGTAGACTATTAATGAGGTGGAATGCATATGTAATTGCCTCAGCCTAAAATTATTTGCCCAAGCCAGCATTGGATAACATATATCGTACCTTCTCCAACAAGGTCCGGTTCATGCGTTCTGCCACTCCATTCTATTGTGGTGTATGTCTGACAGTGAAGTGTCGGATGATACCATCATTTTCACAAACCTTATTGAAATGATCATTTTTGTATTCACCTCCATTATCTGTGCGAATACACTTGATCCTCCTGCCTGTTTGATTCTCCACCATCGTCTTCCATTTGAGAAAAATTCCCAGTACTTTATCTATGCTCTTCATTGTATACACCCATACTCTTCGGGAAAAATCATCAACAAAGATTACAAAATAGTGCTTCCCACCCAATGAAGTTGTTTTAGAAGGACCCCAAACATCAGAGTGTACATAATCCAAAATGCCTTTAGTATTATGGATTGATGTACCAAATTTAACCCTTGTTTGTTTCCCTTTGACACAATGCTCGCAAAACTCTAAATTGCAAGCCTTTACTCCCTTTAACAATCCTTGATCTGATAAAGTTTTCAAGAATTTTCCTCCAGTATGTCCCAAGCGCATATACCATAGCCTGGTTGCTTCAGCCTCTTTGTTGTCACTGGACGTCACTATCACTGTCCCAATAACTGTACTACCGAGATAATGGTACATGTTATTATTCTTCCGATTGACCTTCATTACCATTAGTGCACCGGAGCATACTCTCATAACTCCATTTTCTGCAATAATTTTGAACCCTTTTGATTCCAGGGCTGCCACTGAGATGAGATTTTTCTTCAAACCTGGTGCATATCGAACAACTGTTAATGTTCTGATCATTCCATCATGGTTCCTTAATCGTATTGAACCAATGTCATATGAGGTAAGATGGCTGTTATCCACTGTTTTGATATCTCTATATTCTCCTTCTTGAAAGTCCACGAACTAATCCATGTTAGGACACATATGATAGCTACAAGCCGAGTCCATCAACCATATGTCTGATGACGTTGACGGCTCTGTTGTAACTAATGAAAAATCCGAATCATCACAATCAGTTACATTTGAATCCATAATGGCCTTTCCATTGTTTTGTTTAGCCTTATTATTCAACTTCGGACAGTCTTTCTTCTAGTGCCCCTTTTCTCGACAAAAGGCACATTCATCTTTGATGGGTTTAGATCTTGACTTAGATCTTTCTTTCCTTGTCCTCATTTGATTTTGAGGACTACCCCTCACAAATAGTACTTCTCCTTCTCTGCCCTTCTATTTTTCTCGCTTTCTTTGTTCATAGTTGTACAAAGTCAAACAAACTTCTCTGAGAGAAACTTCATTATTTTCATGGAGTAGAGTGGTTTCAAGGTGCTCATACTCATCAGGAAGTGACGCCAACAACATCAAGGCCAAGTCACCATCATCATAAGTTGTATCCATATTTTGCAAATCTGTGACCAACTTATTAAAACTGGTGATATGTTCATTCATCGTGGTACCAGGAACATAGGTGAAGTGAAACAGTCTTTTCTTCGTGTACAATTTATTTTGACTATTTTTCTACAAAACTTTATCCTCCAGTGCTCTCTAGCAAGGTAGGATAGAATGGTACCGCATGTAATACGGTTGATAATTCTCCAATCTTCTTCCCCAATACCATCTGGTCTCTTTTCTTCAATAGCAAGAACTAGCTCTTGTTGAAAAAGGACATCTAGAACCTCGCCTTGCCACATCCCAAAATGTCCGGACCCGTCAATAATTTCTACCGTAAATTTTGCATTTGACACGATTTTTGTCATAAGCGAAGATGCCAATGATGACGTATTGTTGACATTTGATGTAGATTCTTCATGCTCATTGTATCCCATCTTTGACAAAATATTATTTAATAGCTGATGACACATATCAAGATTATTTCCTTTCTGATGTGGAAGATCAGACTAAGCTGCAACCACAGAGCATACTGAGACAGAACCTTGACTCAGTTACCAAGATAAATCCTTTCAGATATGGAAGATCAGACTGAGCTGCGACCACAGAGCATACTTAGACAATAACCTGGCTCTGATACCAATTATCGCGGAAGCCAAATGTATATAATGTGAATGAGTCACAACTACTATACCAAAAATTGTGGCAGCCACCAAATAATAAATAAGACAATAAAGCAACAATAAAAGGAACACCAGAATTTACGAGGTTTGGCTAATTTTGCATACTCCTCGGACACAATCAATAGTTTATTTCACTCCAAAATACAAGTAAAATAATACTAAAGAGAGAAGATACAAATGTCTTAAGAAGATAAGAAAGCAAATGAGAGGTGTATCTAAATCCTAAACATTAGGCCTTCTCTTATAGGTGAAATTTCCATCCACATTTTGAGAACCACCTATGTGGGACAATTACAATTTTGACAATCAATAATAGTTGTTACAATAATTCTTTATATTTGACGGGACTAACTTGATGGGTTTTGGTAAAATCTGTTTTTGTTGCAGTGCCGTTACATTTAATAGCCATCGTTTGTTAAATATTTGATATAGACCAAAAATATTAATTTTTGACAAATATGAAGGACCAAATTAAAACTATTTAATCTATATTTAAGGAACTATTTAAAACCTACACCAAACATGACGGATCATTTTGCTTGTGGCTGTCCTTTTTGCCCTTGTAAATAATGGGCATGTCTTTTGTTTACTTGTGTGATTTCCTTTTTGTTCTCTTTCATATTTTCAAAATTTCTTTATGATAAAAGCAAGATTATATTATTGAACTTGAACATGATATATTTGGTTTCTTTCGAGCTGCACGTTGACAAGTTTCTCCGAGGAGGAGCTAGCTTTTGCCACTAGTGACACACACACACACACACACATATATATATATATATATATATATATATATATATATATATATATATATATATATATATATATATATATATATATAACTTAACTTATATATATACTTACTATAAGTTATGAGTTCGAGTTATGGAATCATCTACTGTACTTGTATTAGGGTTGGTTGCTTATATCACAATTCTTTGGAATGTAGCCATTTCCCGGATCTTACGTGAACGCAAAATACTTCGTACAGTATAATTTTTTTTAAAAATATATAGACACATACATATGAAGAAAAGGCAATTATTGGGTTCACTTCTTTAATGTGTTTATGATGTTATTGATCTGCTTTTTGATACGTAAAAGAGAAGTAGAAAAAGATAATGTGGAAGTTAGCATCTTGTCTTTTCTCCCTTTGTATGTAATCGATATGCATTCTAGCGAATATATTTTCAGCTTTTGTCGCCAACTCTTACATCGTTTTTATAAGGAATTGAAAAACAAAAGTAGATATGACAAAAGGCAAATTAAATAAATTAATTTTGAATATTTCCATATGGACTACACCTTTAATGAATTGTGTGAAACTTCACTTTCATCTAATTAAACTTCTCCCTAAAAATCATTATGAAGTTTGGCAGATTATTTTTTCAAGGAAAAGAAAAGGAAAAGCGAGAAAAGCCATTATTATAAGTGTATAACTTTTCCAGTAAAATAAATAATAAGGCAGTTGGATAATAAAATCGTAGAACATGCGTTGGTGGTCGGTCAGAAATTTAAGCATTAATAATAATTAGTTGTAGATCATGATATTAATGGTTACACTAGTTAAACCAAAGATACGCTCCATAATAAATTGATTCTATATCGAACCCGAGACATCTGATTATGAATAGAGGAATATTTGCCATCAACCCAATCCTTGTTGGTAGGGGACTAAATCTTGTTAATTAGCCGTAGAGTAAGAATAATTAATGTGTATTTTATAGCCTTTTAGAGGGCTGAGTCTATATATTAGCCATAAAGTTTTAGTTTAATGTACTGGCCAGAGGCTACTTTTGCATGTTGAAGTTAATGCAAAACCTAGATCTTTTTGTATATGTCGACTTGTGCATAATTATACATGCAAGTGAAGGAAATTGTTGTATTTTATTACTATAATTATATGTAAGTCATGAAGGACAAATATAATGTTCTAGAAGGGAGTGCATTGCTCCATACTTAGCAGGCCATCTTATGCAAATTCAAATTATATGAATCAGCAAATTTAATGTCTAAAGGAAAAAAAAAGACTAGGTTGGAAATGCACCTTTTTTTCTTTACTATAAAAAAATGGAGATATATTTAAGTTGGGGAAAAGATCTAAATAAATTTGCTTTTGTATTATTCGAAATTGCTCAAAGTTTTCATGTATTACATTTCAGAGATATAAAATTAGTGGACTTCACGTGTCCAAATTCTTTTTTCAGCAAAAAGAAATCCACCCATTTTTTTATAGGTAAAATACCTTAAATCATCCATAAATTTGGCTCAAATTATTAGTATCTTTCTTGAACTATGCTCGATCGTAATTATCCCCCTCAACTTAGCATTTTGAGAGCCATTAACCCTAGACGCTGATGTGGCAAAAAGTGTGGGTGCACTCCAGTGGCAGCGCCAGGAATTACACAAAGGGATGTCAAAAAAAAAAAAATTGCTGCTATTTTGACACCCCTTTACCTAGTAAATAAGAGCCTGTTTGGATTGGCTTAAAAGCTGGTCAAACTAGCTTTTAAGCCAATTTTAGATGTCGGGAGTATTTGGCAAAAAAGAAAACAGCTTAAAAAAAGTTAAAATTGGCTTAAAAAAAGCTAAAAGACACAAGTAGGCTGATCCCAACTTTTTTTTTCCAACTTAAAAGCCAACTATCTTTGACCAAGTATTTTACCCTTTTGTCCCTAATAATATTTATTATTCTAAAAAAGCATAACATATATTTAAATTATTTAAAATTTAGTCACTTGTACAAAAGTTTCAAAAAGGCTGAAGTTTGGATTTACTTGTTCACATTTGACAGTTCATTTAATAATTATAAATATAATTTTGTCAAATATAACGAAACTTTATTTTTATAAAACATGTTAGACATCGCGCTTAAAGATTTAAATTCAAACCAAAATAATTTTTTTAATATTTAAATTTTATATTTTGATGTTTTAGTCTGTATTCAATTTTTATAATTCACAAACTATTGAGTACAAAATATATTGCAAAATATACATATATTATATAAAAATAGTACAATTGTTAATTTTGTTGTTTAAATATATAAGGAAAAGCTAACAATTAGTTGTAAGTATTAATTATTTCGTGATCATTTCAAATATTAATTATTTCATATTTATATTTAGAAGTTTGAAATAAAATATTATAGTAATAAGCTTCTTTATAGTTTAACAGCTTTAAGGATATTTCAGTCATTTTAATAAAAAAAGTGCTTACCAGCACTTGTTTACCAACCGCTAAAGCCCCTTTTTGTAGTAGTGTTTATCCAAATATATAACTGCTTATTTATAAAATAAATTCCAAAATACTTTTAAGCACTTAACTTGAGAGTCACTTTTTTAAGCCAATCCAAACGGACTCTATAACTTGTTGCTGATTTTGTCTTACAAGCATTTTTAGAGTTTATGGATAAGTTGCAAAGTGTTTTAACCAGCATATAAGCTTTACCAGAACACCTTTTGTTGTGTGTGCGCCACTGGTGCATTCACATGCCACGTGGATTTTTCTGTATATGTAGCATTTTTTTTGAAAATAAAATATTTTTCTACCTTTTGAAGAATATTAGTTTTTAGATAAAATTTTAGAATGCAATCTATAATAAACTTGGATATAACTATATTATTTAGGATAAATATTTTTATTTGGCCAAAAATATTAAAGTTTTAGTTGATGTTTGTTTGATTTTGACCTGAAAATAAAGATTTATACAATTGAAATAAATAGTCAATGCATCTAAAAAAGTTATAAAAAATACATAGTTTGAAATTAATTATTTTGGCTATAATTTTTTATATAGCTCTAAATTACGGCGCATTTTTTGAATGATTTTACCTAAAAAAAAAGTAAGAATACACAGTTGAAATAAATAGTCACTGCATCAAAAACAACAACAACAACTACCCAGTATGTTCCCACAAAGTGGGGTCTGGAAAGTCACTGCATCAAAAGAAGAAATAAAAAGAGTGTAATTGCACTTGTAATTTTTTGCAATTGTACACTCTTTTATTTCTTTTAATGCAATAACTATTTATTTCAACTATGTATTTTTTTTATAAATTTTTAGATGCCTTAACTAATTATTTTAATTGTTTAAATCTTTATTTTCAGGTGAAATTAAAAAAAAAAGATTAACTAAAACTTTATTATTTTTGATCAAATAAAATATTGAGCCTAAATAATGTAGTTCTATCCAAGTTTTATTATAAATTATATTCGAAAAAATATAGCTAAAAGGTAATATTCTTAAAAAGGTAAAAAAATATTTAGTTTTAAAAAATACCATATAGACAGAAAAATTCAAGTAGCGGGTGAATGCACCCATACTTTTGCCACAACAGCGTCTAGGGGGGGGGGGTAATGGCTCCCAAAAGGTCAAGTTGAATGGGGGTAATTAAGACCGGGCAAAACCCGATAATCTAAGCCAAGTTTAGAGGTGATTTAAGATATTTTGCCAGTTGTTTCATTATGGTTTAAAATTACTTAATGGCTGCAGCATTGTTTAAGGGTCAATGATTACTAAAAAACAGATGTTTTTCTAATGACAGGGTAATATTAAGACCAAAAAAATTGACGAAGAGTGAAGTTAAAAAAAATAACTTGGGTGCACTAAACTCTCGATATGTACGGGGTCCAGGGAAGGGTCAGGCTACAAGGATCTACCGTATGCAATCTTACCTTGTGTTTCTACAAGAAGCTATTTCCACGACTCAAATCCGAAATCTCTAAATCACATGGCAATAACTTTACCATTTATATCAAGACTTCCGTTTAAACGTTGAAGTTACTCAATTTCAAATAAAATATGAGCAAATTTAACCATTTTCTCTTGAGATAATAGGGCCAAAGTGTTTGAAAAATTAGCTCAAATTCACCAACTACCTGTTGACTCTAAAAAGGGTGTGGGGGCTAATATGGGAGTTGAAGAAGCTAGAGGGCGGTTAATAAAGTTGACTTCTAGTTTGGGATTTGACCTATTAATACTTTTATTCCTTAAATTTTATTCCTTTTTCTTTTTCTCATTTAAATTTGTGGTCAACATTTACTATTCCTTTTTGATCATTTGATTATAAGGATAAGGGGATAATAATTTAGAATAAAATGTACGATTTTTTTATTTTGTTTTAATGTTTAGTTGATTTTTACTTTTGGTATATACAAGCAATTTAATGTAGTTTATACCACATTTACGATATTATTTTTATATCATTCTCAATGTGGGATTACATTTTAAGTATTCGAGAGTAATACATCATGAGTAAACTATATAAAAAACTTATACAAACCATAAGTTAATATACTTAGACAACTATACCATTAAAATTCCAACACGAGGTTTTAATTGGTATTTCATAGGTTTTTTATAGACTCTTAAATCTGGTTTTATCAATTCTATTTTTGCTACTGGTTTTCTTTTTTCCCAATATTTTAAGGGGTCTTCTGTATATATTTCTTCAAGTAATTCTTCCATAGCTTGTTTTGTATTTTCCTTTTCGTATTCTTCTCTTGTTTGTATTTTGTAACATATACTCATTAGATATATTCTTCCATCACCTTTGTTTTTTAACATCTGTGTTACCTTGGGAGTTCCTTTTTCCCATGGCTCACATATTCTTTCTTTTGGATAATATACTCTATAATTTGGATATTTTATTCCATTTTTTGTAAATAATATTCTATCTTTGTCTATTTCTATAGGTAGATATGTGTCATAGAATGATGCTCCTATTAGGAAATCAATTCCTTCTAATTTATATGCGTATATTCTTGGTATTTTAAACTCTTATTTTCTTCTTCAATATGACTTAGCTTTAAATTGTATCATGTATTTAGATACTCTATAAATATTTCAAGATACTACCATGTTTTAAATTTTAGTTAATCTAAGAGAAACATGCTGTAATTGGCCGTGATCCTGTTAGCCGTGTGAAGGCGTTGTTAGGAATAGTGCCGAGATTACTGAGTCATGTTGTGAAGATTAAAACTTTTAAATACATGGTTAATATCTTTAAATATATATAGATTTTGTATCTGAATATATGATTGTTTAGAACAAGTCATCCTTATAAGATAAAGAGAGATAGTTTTTAAAAAATATTGTTTTAAAATTTTAGCTTTAATATTCTGTATTTAAATTCTTCTTTTGCTATTTTCATAACTATGTTTTCTGCTATTCCATCTGCTTTAGATTTTTCTCCTCCAATTCCTGTAATTATGACATCTGTATCTTTCCATTTATGGTCTGGTAATGTTTCTTTTTTACATAAACATGCTGTAATTGGCCGTGATCCTGTTAGCCGTGTGAAGGCTTTGTTAGGAATAGTGCCGAGATTACTGAGTCATGTTGTGAAGATTAAATTTTTTTAAATACATGGTTAATATCTTTAAATATATATAGATTTTGTATCTGAATATATGATAGTTTAATTCAAGTCACCTTTATAAGATAAAGAGAGATAGTTTTTAAAACATTGTTTTAAAATTTTAGCTTTAATATTTTGTATTTAAATTCTGTTGTTATTTCCGTACTACTATTTATATTCCGCATCTTTTATATCTTATTTTCCGCATTTTATATCTCCCCCCATATTGGTATCAGAGCATAGGTATATAATGACAGATTTTAAAAGATTACACTTAGACGAACAAAGTTATAATATCTCTAAAAATATATTACCATCTTCATCATACATAGACTTAGGTCCGGATTATGCTAGATTCGTACCATATATAGTTGCAGGAGAAAGAGGTTTTGGAGAACACAAACAGATAAATTGGACAAATAAACAAATTATGGATCATTTAGTAAATTTACCTACTACTACTCGAAACATATTACAAAAAGAAAAAATATCAGAAGAAGAAAAAGAAAAATTATCTGATAAAGAAAAATATATAGCAGAAATGGATTTCGAATATAGAATAAAGCTATTGGCAGATATGAAAAAGACAATAGACGTCAAGTTATTTGAACAGAAAATAGATATACAAAAACTCAAACAGATACTGTCAGAACAAGATCAAAAATTAGAAAAAATATCTCAAGAAATATCAAGACTAATATGGGGGGAGATATAAAATGCGGAAAATAAGATATAAAAGATGCGGAATATAAATAGTAGTACGGAAATAACAACAGAATTTAAATACAGAATATTAAAGCTAAAATTTTAAAACAATGTTTTAAAAACTATCTCTCTTTATCTTATAAAGGTGACTTGAATTAAACTATCATATATTCAGATACAAAATCTATATATATTTAAAGATATTAACCATGTATTTAAAAAATTTTAATCTTCACAACATGACTCAGTAATCTCGGCACTATTCCTAACAACGCCTTCACACGGCTAAGAGGATCACGGCCAATTACAGCATGTTTCTCTTAGATTAACCAAAATTTTAAAACATGGCAATAGCTTAAAATATTTATAGAGTATCGAAATATATGATACAATTTAAAACTAAGTCATATTTACAAGATAAAAAGAGATATAAGTAATTTAGCTACTCATGGAGATAATTAAATCACACATATTCTATTAAGCATAAAAACTTACTAAATTACAAGGTAAGGCTGATGCCCAACTGCTTACACACTTGTCCATCAAGGCTTGGACAAATGGAAAGAAATCGCCTAGTGCTTTTGTCTCCGTCGGGATTTGAACGTGAGACCTTCTGGTTCTGACCCACTTCATTCACCACTACGCCACATCCTAGGGGTGCAAATCTCCCTAATTGCTTCCTTTTACCTTGTTTTCTTTCTAATCATTATATCAATATTTAAGCCAAATCAGGTCTTTTTAACAGCTAAAACAATCCGAGGACATTAAAGTGGAAAATAATTGATACTAAAACATAGATAAATATGCCAAATATCAATAGTCGATGACATAGTCTGGATCAGCTCATGAATTGTATCTTGCTTATGAAACTATTATGATTTTAAGCAGTGTTGGGCATCATATGAAAACTAATAATTGGAACGAAGTCGCCACATTCTTAGTTCAATCCAAAAATCCGTGAAGGAAGCAGATCTTGGTTTTATGGTTTAACATTTCATGTTGCATGTTTCAGAATTTGCCATGAATCATCAGTTTCAAATTTTGAACTTATAGTACGGAGTCCACAGGAAAGCACATGTTGCCATCAGCCAGTTCAGAGGCCTTAACAGCAATGTCAAAGAAACTGGCAAAAGACATGCGGGACACCCAGAAACCAGATCCATTCAAGTGTTGTTGCTCCTAATCCAACATGGAGCCAATGGCCTCAATCTTCTGGAAGCCCAGCATGTTATACTTGTTGAACCACTGCTGAATCCTGCAGCAGAAGCACAAGCCATTGGCAGGGTGTATCGAATTGGGCAGGCACATAAGACTCTTGTTCATCGTTTTATATTCGAGAGTAATACATCATGAGTAAACTATATAAAAAACTTATACAAACCATAAGTTAATATACTTAGACAACTATACCATTAAATTCCAACACGACGGTTTTTATAAAAAACTTGTACAAACCATAAGTTAATATAGTTAGACAACTATACCATATATATATATATGGAAATATAGTTCAGGGGTATTTTTAAGAATACTAAATAGTTTAAGTAGGAAACTGACAAAAAGTGATAGTTTAAGTAGGTTTTAAGCTGAGTTAAATATTCATATATAGTGCTACATGTCACGTTTTTAGATAATTAGAAGCGTGTACTAGATGCACCTCTAAGAATGCAATTGAAGGATTTTAATATAAAGAGCAATATAGTTCAGTGGGATTTTGGGACACCGAATAATTTAAGTAGAAAACTGATAAAAACTTAATATTAGGGGGATTTTAGGTATTAACTCATCAAAAAATCATAAGTTCCGAGGGATAATACCAGTATTTACACGAGAAACCTAATTCTTAGTATTAATTTTGTAGTACACGTTCCATAAATTTTCTATGCGTGTTTTATTCAAACTATACTCTTCTTTTGACCCGTAATATTATCAGAAATATTGTTCTAAGTACATTTTAATAGTTAAGTACTGACTATATCTCAAAAAGGGTGGTATATGAATTTGACTGTTTAAAACTTCTTTGACTGGGACTTTGATATTTGAGAGAAAGCCATAGAGCAAATTGATTTATCTACTTTTGAATTCATCATAAGAATCATTTTATCTTAATAGGACGTAACAAATCAAGCAAGAGATTTTTTTTTAAAGGTGTTACCACGCCAAAGAGTGTGGTAAGATGGTTGGAACTTCTTTGTAGGCGTTTTATTCTTTTAGTGAGCCTATTCGATGCGAATTTAAATTAATCGGATTAAAATATCAATTATTTTATATAAGTAGTTCATTACAAAAATTAGTTAATTCATAGAATATTATTAATATTAGTCAATTAATTATTTGTAGCAAAACAAATGTTAATTTTTTGCTTTCTTTTGAGTGGTGCTATTAGAATAGATTCATCGTAAGGAGCTTGATTCTCGATTTTTGGATGATTTGGTGAAGTTTTGAGGTGGTTTGAATTGAAAATTTGAAGTAAAAACTGGACGTAAAAAAATGATATGTGTATCACAATATGTATCATTTATGTATCACATATGTATCATATTTGTATCAATTGTGTATTACATGTATACCCATGTATAATTCTGTGTGAGATATATGCGTGATACAGATTTGATACATGTGTCGTATAATTTTTTTTAACTCGATTTAATTACGAATTTTAATAGAAAAGCACTCAAAATCACCTCCAATCTTCCTCAACTTTTGTATATTGACTTATCTATATGTTTTCAATGAATTTCAACTATACTCATTGAAAAAAATCCCTTTTTTTGCTTAGAGTTTTGGTTTTTTTTTTTGGTATTTCATCACCTTATTTGCTACTTCATCCCTCACGCTTAAAAATATGGAAGGTAATTTTTGCATGTGATATTTGAGAGAAAGAGCCTTATTTATTTGTTTTTTCAGTTTTTATATTTACTTAATTAGTTAGTTTATGACTAATGACTAATGAGTAGAGGTTGGGGAAGAGATACACTTTTAAGGGTGTGATGTACATAACCTACCTAATGCAAGTATTAGTGGCTACTTTAACAGCTCGAATCTGTGACATATAGGTCATATGGAGACAATTTTATTGTTCATCCAAGACTTCTCTTCTCACATTAAATGGAACATATTTGGAAATTTAAAAATATTTTACTTGAAAATAATAAATTTATTAGACAGGATTATTTCTCTCTTTTCTTTTCTTCTTCTTATGATCCGAACATTCGCCCCAACTATTCTTTGTCTTTGATTAAATGGTGACAACCCATTATAGCTAGCTTTTATATAGAGGGAATGAACCAAATAAAAAGAAAGCAAAAGAAAACGTAAAACACAAGTGACCCAATTGACAACCAATTTTCCCTTGTTTTGGGACTTGGATGGTGGATATCACATGAGATAGTAGTTATGTTGGTTGATATTTTTTTTAATTTATTATTGACATGTTTCGAGTTAGAGCCGTGAAATGAAAAACTTTTTAATTAGGAGTGCGTTTACTCATTTAGTGGGCATATCCGATGCACCTTTAGTCATTTATTGAGCCTATGCAACGTGAGTTCGAATTAGTTGGATTAACAAAATTCCGAATAAAAAGAACGCGAGTGGAGGAGAGGGTGGTTAATTGTCTTGTGGATAATTTTGTTTACAAAGAAAAGAACACATTTGACAAGTAAACACCATTTGCACAATTGCAAATAAATACACATATATGAACTCGATTCAAGATTCATAAATTGTGCAAAGCAAAATACTTAATATGGAGGAAAGAATTAAGAATACTTATTTTCATCGGATAGATACTAATTTTTAATTCCAATTAATACATTTCTTCTTCCTTTATTTAGTTTCAAATTAAAAAATTCCTTCGTTGATACAACAACAACAATACAAGTGGAGCCCGGAGAGAGAAATGTGTACGCAAAACTTACCCTTACATATGAAGGCAGAGATGTTGTTTTCGAAAGACCTTCGGCTCAACAACAACAAAAAATTCAGTTTGATCACAACATATGGGGTCTACCTGTATGCAGACCTTACCCCTACTCTCTGTTCAAGAACGTAAAAACTAAAGCAATCGAGAAACAAGAACAACAATAATGCAATAAGATAATATAAGCAAATAATACAACGAATAATAACAAAGATCCAGAAATATGAAACTAGAAGAATAATGCCAATCCTACCGCTAATACTGACATACCCTATAGATAAAGTTCCTTCGTTGATATATCACAACAATTGGAGATGATCATTAATCTGTCTTATCAGTAATCAAAATATTGAGTTAGTGGTAAGAGAACATAATCATGAAAAAAATAGTGGAACGTCTCTTCACTACAAACAATGATGTTGATGAAGCAGTTGGAGAATGAAACACAAAAAACATGCAAAAATACAAAATTGAGTAGTAGGCTAAAATTAATTGTATTCGCTGTCAAAAAATATATAAAATTCGTATATTTTTATATATAATAAATACAAAAAATATATATTTTGTCGGCTATTATTTATAGGGTCGGCTAAAAGTATAGATTATCAAACAATTATTAAAAGTTTAGTTTTGGAAAATACAATTTTGCATGATCAATAGCCATTCTTTACAGTTGTCTTCAACCTTATTACATGATTATTTAGAGTGTAGCAGACACATGAATTCATGTCAGTGTATATATTTGGAGAAAATAATATATATATTCTGTGATTTATTCTTGTGGCTCTCAATGCATAATACAGATCACATCTACCAACAAAAAGGTTCAGTTCAGGTTTTTCTCTGTACGATTCATGTGATGTGTCAACCGGCCATATGAAAATTTATATGTATGACTTTTACCTATTTCCTTTTTTTTTTTTTGGTTTTTTCCATTTTTTTAGAACTTTTTATTCTAGGATTTCTTGGAAAAAAAGTGGTGGAACAAGTCTGTAAAGTAGTGTTATGTACAGGGCGTACATATTATTTTTTATTATTTTTTATAGCTGTATCAGAATTTATAAAAGTATGACAGAACGAAATAATGCCCTTAATTATGGAAAAATTTCGCTCTAGAACAATTGAAATCCATGTTTTTTAATTTTATAGCTCATATTTCAATTTACAATCAACTAACCCAAAAATAATATGCTAAGATTCAACATCCAACTCTAATAGGCTCTCATAATCATTATTTAACTTTTAAATTAATTTTCGAATAGTAATTATTACTCAAATATTAATTTAACAAATCAAAATTATTTGGGTGGTGAAAATTAGATTTTTAACAAGCTTACATATGTGGGTTTAAATTTTAAATTTGATTTTATGAGAAATTTGGAATAGGTGTCATTTAGACTTGTTAGAAATAGTATAAGTAGACTGTATATAAAATTTGAAATCATTTAATGGAGATGTGGACTGATTTTGAACAAAAATTACAACTGAAAATCGTGAAAGAAGTTCGTGTACAGACGCTTGTATAAAGATGTATAACAGTGTATAATGTGTGTTTATACACACATATACACTATTATACAAGATTATACATAATTATATAAAAATCTGACTCCGTCTTATTCCTTGCGTTTTTTCTGAAATTTAACTTAAATCTTAACCCAATCTACTGCAAATCACTTCCAATTTAAATTTTGAACTCTTTTTGATATTTTCAATCAATTGGAACAACATCCAATCCAAACAACTAACAAATTTAAAAAAAAATAATCAAAACCAAAGCTTTGAATTGTCTTGAAGATGTGAGAAGAAAATAGAGAAAGCAATGGCTGTGAGAACAAAGAATTAACTCCATAGGTTTTAGACGCAATGGTTATAAGAACACAAATTTTGAATTTGCAAGTGCTTTAAAATATGTACAATATGGGCTAGGTGAGGTAAAACTTAAAAATATGGGCCATTTTTTGTTATTGTGTGAAGTCATGTGTATTTTCTTGTAATTCTTTCTTTAGTTATTATATTTTAAGAAATAGCCTTAGTTTAATAATTTGTTGAGTCATCAGAAAATTTCAATTTTATTTCATCACAATTTTAACAACAAAGGCTCTCTCAAATACTTACAGAAAAAAAAATATTAGTTGATATTTGAATTTTTGACCTTTTAGAGTAAAATCAAACATATAATCATTGCACCAACTGATTATTTTATGTCAAATGATGTCATTTTTTTCTACTTATCAATATCCTCACATTATTAATACATATGTTCAGTATTAAAAAAAAATGACGAAGCAGTGTCGCATGACACCGTTTGTTAAAGGTACACCCGCTCCGGTTATGTAAGCTACACAAGCGGTGAGAGAATCTTACGGAAATGTTTAAAATAAACTTAAACTTATCAACCTCTAGCAATTAACTACATACTTGCCAAAATTAGCAAAGTGCATACAAAATTGAAACACACATATAAATAAGGATTTTTTCTCTTCAAGAATCACATGCAAAGATTTTGTCCATATTTTCTAGCGTGATGAACAATATTAGATTAGATGGAAGACGGAAAGAAAATTTTATGGATGAGAAAGCAAAAAAGTTGATGAAGCACAAAAAAAAAATACAATATCCCAAAAATTTCAGTAAAAGGAATTTTTTTCAATGGGTGTGGATGAAATTCACTACAAACATATAGATATTTGAGGTGAAATGATTTAGTATCAAAATTTATAGACAAAATTAAGTTTAAGAAATTCTTCTGGGACATATGTAACTCACACACAAATATACATCAATATACATATGATATACATTTGATACATATGTGATACATAAATTATACACATGTTTATCTTCTACTTCAAATTTTCAATAAAACCATCTCAAAATTCCACAATAAAAATTCTAAAATTAAGATTCAAACCTTTTAAGATGTACACAATCTATTCCAACATGCTCACTCAAAAGAAAGCAATAATTTAACTTTCTTTTAGCTACAAAAATCTATTTAACTAATATGGGTAGCATTAGAGATGATATTTTATGAATTGACTAATTGTTATACTAATTGCCTTATAGGCGGACATAACTAGTATTTTCTCAAGTAATATCCATCCTTTGTTGTGAGAGTGAAACATATAGTTTTCCTTTGCAACGAAGAAGCGTCTAAATATCGAGCAGAACTAGGATATGTAATTTGTAGGACTTACCTACATCGGGTATTTACACCTAATTAAATAATTAATTTTAAAAATTAACAAATCAAAGCGAAAAATGCATATCACTTAACCACGTGTAACTATTTAAAAGTATATATATAAGATATATTAGTTTGGCCAGATGCAATAAATTATTTTCGTAGCACTAATGATTTCTTTTAAGGTTCTTTTTAGAGAAATTTTTATAAAGCACTATCTTTTTGTAGTAATTAGTCATTTATAGATATCATTTGCTATATTACAGATTATAGATACATTTTGTGTGGTTATAAGATGTATTTGATGTATTTAAGTTATTCTATTCATGAATACAATAGCAAAAATATGCGTGAATTAGGGAAGTCCAGCTAATCAGTTGTTGTATTCGAGTGTATTCGACTGTATTCATGGAGTGAAACATGGGATTACAGCTGGACAGATTATTGTATTCAACAGTATTCGACTGTATTTACTGCATAAAATCGGAGATTACACTATTTTTAAAATGGAAAATAAATCAATTAATATAATTGTCACCCATATTTAAGAACGTGAAGGGTCCAGTAGTTAAGCCGGAAAAGCATTGCTCCCGGTACGCTACCCCTTTCCAACTCGAGTTGTCCGCTCGAGTAAGCCAGTCTACATACTTTTTCCAATAAGATGAAAACTTAGAATAACAACGGCTCATGCCGGATCCCTAGTAGGAACATTTATTTGCATCATGCACATTTTGACTTAGGAGACCCAACATCGGGGTTGGGTCCGTTTAGGACAAGTAACCTGAAAAAAGGGAACCATCCTGTTGTATCTTATTTGTTTAACGCATTTATTTGTTTCGTACTTGCATTCTGAGCGGTTTTTAAATATTGAGAAAAATAAAAATAATAATAATAATAACAGTGTAGAGAGATAACTACTCATTTTTAGAAATAAACCATTGGCCAAGTAGTGTCGAAACTCTACTGGATTTTGAGAATAGAAAAGAAAAAAAAGGAATTGTTATTTTCAAAATAGTTTATTTTTTTTACTTAAAAAGAAAATAAAAACATTTTTTTATTAAAAAAGATTACTTTATTTATCAATAAAAAAATGCGTGATTTTATTCTTAAAAAAATAGTTATTTGTTTGTCAATAAAATAAAAAAATATAATAGTTCGTTTTATATGCCAATGAATTGAAAAAGAAAAAAAATAGTCTTGTTTTCAAAAATAGTTCGTTTTGCTTACTAATATAATTTTAAAAAAAATATCATTGTTTTCAATAGTAGTTTGTTTTATCGGCAGAAATACGCTGGTTTGATTCTCACCGAATGTGAGATACGTAGGCTATTCTAATAGGGTCCAATCTTTCTATTTTTGCAACAAAAAAAAATAGCCAAAAAATATCAAATTTTAATTTTGTTATAAATAAGTCAGGCGATGTCGTCCTTATCAAATATAACCGAATGTTCCCGAAAGGGACGCCGGAACGCTGACTTTGCTTAAACAGTCACTTTTGGATCATTATTTAGATTTCGGTTAGTTGACCCATGCAGCCTTAGAATCTTCATCCCCGAGGGCTGAAATATCGGGTTTTCTATTTTTTTTTTAAAAAGAGTCATAAATAAGTGTGGTGATGCTGTTTTTGTCAAAAATAGCCGAATGTTCCCGAAAGGGACGCCGGAATGCTGATTTTGTATAAACAGCCACCTTTGAGTTATTTTTTAGATTTTGACCGATTGACCCACACAATCTTAAAGTCTTCATCCCTGAGGCGTTGAAAGGTCGGGTTTGCAATGTCGGATTTTTTTAATTTGAAAAAAAAATGTCAAAATTTTAATTTTTGTCATAAATAAGTCGGGTGATGTTTGTAAATTATAGCCGAATGTTTCCGAAAGGGACGCCGGAAGGCTGTCTTTGCATAAACGGTCACCTTTGGCCATTTCTTTAGGATTTTGCCCGGTTAGCTAACGCAACCTTAAAGTCTTCATCCCCGAGACACTGAAAGGTCGGGTTTGCAATATCGGATTTTTTTAATTTGAAAAAAAAATGGAAAAAGAGAAAAAAGATGTAAGCAAAAAATATTGATAATAATAAAGACGGACTGAGTCCAATCTAACACTTTTTGTCTTGAATGAGCCCGTCAAGACTCAATTTTCTATTATCTTTTTCCGGCAGAGCATTGCACTAAGGTCAGTGTTTCATATCCCATTTCTATTTCATCTTAGTTTGGTATCTTAGAAACACTAATTTAGGCTTCCCTTAGAAATCAATTTTTGCATATTTTCCTTTTTATGAAACTCTAAAAATAATTCCCCTAAAATGTGACAGAATTAACCAATCCTTCCTTACAAAGAGCTAGTTTGTACATTAAGTTAACATTGTCCCGTGAGATAGAAAGGAGCGAAATTGATTCTCTTGACTTCATCCCAATGCCATAGTCTTGCTATTAATATTGCAAGTGTTCATTCAGCAACAAAGGCAGTAGTGGCCTTTGTCTCTTTAGTCTTTACGCTGTTTCTAGTTAAGTATATTTACTTGAATGTGTTTATGTGTAGTTATATGTGTTTCATTTTAAGATTTTAAGCTAAATCTGTAGTTATATGTATTTCATTTTAAGATTTTGTTGCCTCGCTGCTTGATTTCTTTGAAATCAAACTCACAGTGACACAAAAGCATGGCTGAAAATATCATGATTGATAAGGTGATTGGTGAAGTGAAGCTTCTAATTCAAATGCGACATCACAATCTCAATCAGTTCAATCGAAAGTAAAGAGACAAAGAAAAAAGAGATCTTTTGCATGGGAACATTTTGACCAAATTATTG